>CM038795.1:231310263-231340263 GCA_021764765.1 Vicia sativa | reverse complement strand
AGTGATAATACCCTCCAACTACATTCAGGAAAAACTCTCTTGAAAGAAATGTACCCATAACTTCCTGTCTTTAGTATGAGGATGGATTTTCTGAACATAAGACTTCAGATACAACTTCGGGCAAGAAATGCCATCGTACTTAGAAAAGGTAGGGACCTTGAACTTGCGGGGAATTACTACTATGGGAACCAGACTCAGATCATCAAAGTTTAACCCTGACATTTTCAGATTATCCACAACATTCAAGCGGTCTTCAAGTTGCTTGTATTTTTCGTCGTTAGGATATTGCTCGCTCATATAGTCTTCTTCTTCGTTTTCAGACTCATGATGGCTTCCTTCATTGTTTTTGACGTTGCCTTGATTTACGCTCTTATGCGAGAATTCAAGTTGTCGGCCTTATTAGGACCTTTGTGTTTTCTTCGGGTTGATGAGGCCAATAGTCTTCTTCTTTGGTGATAAGCTTCTTGAGATCTTTGCCGCCAATTTGATGAACATTTCCTGGAATTGAGCGTTCTAAGCCTGGAGATCTTTGACAATCTGTTCAAGGACTATTTCTGCTCTAAAATAAATAGCGAGAGAATGAGAAAACCCGGTCTTCAGTGTACCTATTATGAGATGTTATGCTTGATATACAGTGTTATATGATGCAATGTTTTAAGGACCTTTAGGAATTTAAATTTGTTAAACAAAGCAAGAACAAACTTTTATTAGTTGATTTAGTAAATTACAAATGAAAATTCAACCTGATAAAATGAAATTCCTAGTGCTTAAGCCTCCATGGCTTCCCTCTTTGCGTTGAGATAGGTATTGATGCCTTGCTCCTTGTAGTAGCTTTATCAACTCAATACTCTTTTCTCACTTGCATAACATTGAGCTTCAAATGTATCCCTTTCTTCTTTGAGTTGAATCAGGGATCTCTTTAATTCTTCAAAATCAGTAGGCATATACGGATGAAGAATGGTGTAGGATTAATCACCTCAGCAACAGTTCCATAGTTATTGGCAGAATAGCAGTATACGACATCATGAGGTTTTGAGCTCGGAGCTCACACCCATTTTTGAGTGGAGTTCCCAAGGAATGGAATTTTTGTGCCCCAAGGTCTTGGTATTAGTTTTCTTCACCATACCCCGTGCACAAACCTTGCGATGACCATGGGATAATTGTCGTGATCAAATACAATGTCTTGGAGAAGCATATCATGAGAACCATCTTTTTGAGCGTAACCAACCTGTCGTGGCAGCTGAGAGTTGTAAGTGATACCTCCTTATACCAAGGGTGCATTAGGAATTCTCCAAGTGCTCAATGAAGGTGAAATCATTTTGAAATTAAAGCCACCAACGAATATCTAAATGAGAGGTGACATCAACTTTGATACCACTTCAACCTTTGTTCGTTCTTCATTCTTGGTAGGAAGGTGCGAAATAAACCACCCGGATAATAACGGTATGCAACACATGAGTTCCTTTTCTTTCATTGAGTGCGAGTGTGGAGAAAGCGGAATATCTCTAAGCAAGGTAGTGAGTGTAACACCCTTCTAAAATACCCACAATTATCATATTATATTGAGTTAACATGTAATATGGGATGTCACAATTTATTTTTCAATATATAATTAACAAAGCGGTTGTCATGCATTACGAGGAACATAAACATCCATAATCGAGGGAATATGTCTTACACATCAAATTAAATCAAAACTAGGATAATTTAAAACAACCATGATACAAAATAATCTCAATAAATCAACGAGTTTCATTAGCAAAGCATGACACTACGGCGGATAAACTAAATATCACAACTCTATAAGCCATCCTCACCAACTTCTGAGCCGCTAACTTTAATCTGAAATCATCAAAGTAAGGGTGAGACTTCATCATAATTAAAATGCATTATAAGTTTCTCAAAAACAATAAAATGTCACAAGTGTATTAATCCACCCTTTTTAGCATAATCAGATAAGTCGATTTTTCACCAATTAATTCATAAACATACATCCATACATGACAACCAAATTATAACACGAAACCATCCTATCATGTCATAATTCACAAATGCAATTGCGTCTCTATGCATGTGGTACCAAACGTGAACCAAGTCACCAACATCAATTCGTCCATAATCACCGGACATGAATCCGCCCACCACCTATAATCACCACTGGAATGGTTATTGGAAATACTCACTAATTCCACACAATGAGAATTATTACCACGAATGTATATGCATGCACCTCATCAAGCATGCAACATTCAAATAAGTTCATGATCACATCAAATGTCATAAACCAAAACCAAACCAAACATGATATCGTCATTGATAATACACATCAAACAACATAAACATGCATTTTATCCACCAAATCCTAATACAATCAATTACCACGATCCACCACTGCATATATACCAAGTATACACGGTGACAAAGCGCATAATTGATTCGACACATTTTCAAAATAATTTCAAGTTACAATTATTTTATTCATTTTACAAAATAAAGTATTAAATTTAAGAGACAACGTCCAAAATGATGATTAAAACAGACTTACGGTTTGAAAGTTATGAATTTTTAAAGTTTAGTTATTTTTCAAAATGAGTACAGTGGTAACGGTTCCTCTAGGAGAACCGGTTCCCTGAAGTCTTAAAAACACGCTCTTTGGAAAAATGTATGGGAACCGGTTCCTCAGAGACAGAGGACGGTTCTGCTAAAATATCATTTTCAATGTAAAAATTTCACTTGGAACCGGTTCCTCCCTAGGAGTAACTAGTTCTGCATTAAAAATGCCCATTTCAGCCAACACACACAGGAACCCGGTTCCTCCCACAGGAACCGGTTCCCGACCTCTGATGAGTTGAAAACACAAGTTTTGACAACATGTTCCAAATTCCAATTCCTATCATTCCCAATCGAACCCATACATTCCAAGGTAGTAAAATCAATCAAACAACATCAATAACATGCAATATAACATATTCGATGTTCCCTAACAATCCTATATCGTGCAATTTAGTCAATTCTACATAATTTGACATCAATTGAGATAAATCCTACAAACCTAGAAAATTCTAAATTGGGATTCCTAACATGCTATGATCAATCCTATTGATTTCAAAACCTATAAGGCATAGTAATTAATCGAAATCACCCACACCTTAAGGATTCATTGGATTACGACACTTTTAGGCTTTTCCTCCTTCCTTATGCTCTTCTCACTTTCACGTAGAATGAATATTCTCAAATGTGTCTCTTTTTCTTTTTTCCTTCTCTTATTCCTTATTATTCTAAAATAATAATAACCAATAATAGGATTTAGAGTCTTTTACCATACACACCCCCACACTGTATCTCTACACCACAATCCAGTTTCAGTTATTTAATTAATTCCAATAATCCCAAAAATACAATAATTAAATTTCTAATTAAATAAATAATTACAAATTCGAATTATTTAATAATTGAAATATTGGGGTGTTACATACAGGATTATGAGTGAGGAAAATCTTGATGGCATTCACGTCTATGAATTGATCTAGATTGGGAAATAGCACCAAACCATAGATTAGCAAGGACAAAACGTCTTCGAAAGCATGAAAACTCATAGCCTTTAGGAATCCTCGAGCTTTCCTTATCATAAATTTGGTAAGAAAGCCCTTAACTCCGCTTCTTGTTTCCCAATTGTCCTCAATGTCTGGTCGCTTTAGATGTAACGCTGATGTGATGTCTTCGTATTTCGAAACTTTTTCTGAACCGGTGAATGGTATTTGATCTAAAATGGGTATCCTAGTAGATTAGAATTCTTCCATTGTAGGTACCAGCGATAATCTGTGAAAGTAAAGCGGTGATGCTTTGGATTGAAGCGGAATCTGACTCTCATCATATCTTCTTCAAAAGGAGTAACCAAGTCGAGTAGATAACCATGTCTTTTGATGAGCCGAAGTGATAGGGAGTTTTGAGACTAACTCTTTGAGCTGAGAAGGTATACCCACAAAGTTGATTCGGATAGTCTTCTTGGAAGCCATAACCCTACAACAAAGAGCAAAGATAAATCCCTAGGTCCTTGAAATGGTTAGAGATGATATGATGTTATGATGTTATGATGTTATGATGTCATGATGTCATGTTTAAATAGCAAGCACAAGTAATTCACACAATATTCCTTGGTTTAAGGCTTGCATGAGGTATATGTGTCTACCCTACCAGAGTTTAAGTGGGTTCAACCTGTCCTATAATAGTAACCGGGTTCTAGGAATCTCATATCATCGATCTTTCTCGTAGGATTTATTTCAATACGACTACCAAGTGGTCGACCGAAACATCCCGAAAGTCAAATCTTAATGAGCGTAACATTGAGTATCAACCAACCTCAGTCTGCACCGAAGTCGGCCATCTCACTACCTTCTAATGGCCAAGATGGGTCAATTAGGGTTCTACAATTGAGTTAAGGCTTGATGACACCATGCAGACGCCAAATATTTCCTCAACTGAACACGAGGAACATCGCGACATCCAAAGTGTCACAATAACCGTAGCCATCATTTTGACCGTTTCGGTATACGCCTAACAGTCGTGATGGTTTATTGCCACTTACCTAAGGAAACCTAGATCCGGGTGTAGGATTGTCATACCCCAAAATTTGCCCTCCTATTCCTCAAGGCATTTCATACATCCATGCTCAAAGATTCCTCGAGGTTGATCGGACAAACCCTCTCCTGACAATCAACCCAAACTAGGGTTACGCAATTCGGATCGGATGGACTTCCAACATCTCAATGGTCATCATGCCTCCTCATATTCTTCAAAGATTCTCCATGTCAAGTTTCAAGCCTCAGTCAAGTTTCCTCATACAATTGCTCGGATGGTTGAAAATCGGTTGTATTGGACAAAAGTCAAGCATGGTCAACATCGATCAAACTTCTAATTTTGGTCAACATTCTCATTTTGAAGTTACATTCATCATTTGATCAAGGGTTGATCATGATTCATCAAGAAAACTCAAGATTTGCTCAAAGTCAAACTTTCCAAATTAGGGTTTTTTAGTGAAAAGTCAACTGAACTTTGATTGAGCATAACTTCTTCATACTTTCTTAGAAATTTTTCCACCACCTCTCATTTTGAAGGAAATTCAATTCTCTACAACTTCATGTCTCACAAGAATGTTCAAAAAATGCTTCATTTGGAAGGTATGGATCAAAACATTACAGGTCCTTTTCAAAGTCAACAAAAAGTCAACTTTTTGTTTTGAATATTTATTGAGCATGGAAACTCAAATGAGATGAAACCAAAGAGGTTGGTTAGAGGACACTTAGAGCTTTCTAAAAGTCCAAGAACACTCAAAATGTGGAAAATTGAGCAAAATACACCTTGCACAAGTTGGGTATTTTGAAGAAGTGCAAAAGAGAGATACTTGTAAAAATCAAAATTTTGCAAATGGGCCTAGTTTTTCTTCATTCAAACTTGTTCCTTAGACAATTTGGAACATCCAAGCCCAATGCCACGAATTTTATCTTTATTTTCTATTTAATTTGGATTTTATTCATTTAAATACAAATTAAATTAAAAAATAAGGTATAAAATCAAAATTAAATAAATTGATTTTTCTCATGCTTGAGGTCAAGTAACTCACAAAGTGGCAAATTCGAAATTTACAAAGATTTGGCAAGAAATTGATTGAATTTGATCAAAAGGATAAGATTTGATTTTGTACAAAATCAAATAATCTTTACATTGATTGATGATTATTTGTTCCTCAAATCGACTCAATTTTCATCCATTATAAATATACAATGCATATCACACAAGAAGAACAAAAAATTGCCTCAAGAACCTAAAAATTTCAAAACTTGTGAAAAAAGCAATTTCGATTTTTGTTTCGAGCCAATTCAAGGAGTTTGAGGATTGAATAAGCATCCTCAGGTCCCGAGGCTATTCAATCATCCCAGCGTTGAAACACCAGATCGTCCCAACCAAGTCACGGTTTGTGTCAATATAACTTGAAATCGAATCCATACATACACTCATGTTTAATGTGTTTGATTGCATATTTGTGTTTCTAATGATGTTTCAAGCTTTACGCATAGTTTGATATGACTTTGATTGCAAGAATCACAAGATGCCATGGTTAGGGTTTCTGTTGCGTTTTAGGGCTTCTAAATAGGAAAAATTGGACGAAAAGAACACCACCATCGTGTTCGGGACATTGTTTCAATCGAACCATGCCTTTGAATCTCATTTATATTGCTTGTGGATTTTGAAATATCGGGGGCCTTAGCGTCGAACTCCGATAGCTAAGTTTTCAAAATTTCAAGCGAAGAGATGAAGATCTTACGTGTCTGGCATCGGCAATCAGGTTTAAACATAATGCCTTCGTTTCAATTTTTGAACACCTAGACGCTCCAGCTCAGTTGGTTATGGCGCGTGGGTGTGAAGCCAAGGTCACCGGTTCGATCCCTAAAGGGACCAATATATTTTGCTCTTTACAAAACTAACATATTTTCTGATATTTTTCTATTTTTCTTTTTTCTTTAATATTTTTCATGCATTTTAATTTATCTTCTAATATTTTTATCATGCATTTAAAAAACACCAAAAATATTTATTTTTTGCATAATCATCAGAAAAATACTTATTTAATTTTAAAATTACAATTATTATTTTGCATGCATATTTAATTTAATTGCTAATTTATCATTTAAATGACTTTTAATTATTTTAAATTATCAAATCAACTCCAAAATTCCCAAAAATTATTTTATCATATTAATGTCATTATTAACACAAAAAAATTTCACATTCAAAATACTTATTTTACTAACATTTTTTCTTATGCAATTTTCTTCGTTTTAGATTTGCATCTATTCACAGGTTATTCCGTTTCGGACGATTTTTTATCGCTTTTCCTATGGGATGTAATAGTTTAATTAGGACTTTTGTTTTCCGCATTTTCAATTATGTATCTGCCCCAAAGCCATGTAATAGCGTAGGATTTATATTTCCGCACTTTACTTTTCGCAATTTAATTTCCGCAACCTATAAACTGCTAGTAATTAGGCGTGTATGGCAAGATAAAATTGAACATAGACCACTCATAACTTCAAGATAAAATATCTGAATTTAACACACTCTTTTCACACATGCACCCCTTAGGGTAATTCTCTCGTTGCCTTCTGAATTCAAATGGTCAAGTCCCTCGAACGTAGAGGTATTCTAGCACCGTTGCCTTCAAACAAATCATCATAGTCCCTTCGATACAAAGATCATAAGACCCACGATGTCGCCTCCGAATAGATGATCTTGACCCTCGATTGTCGCCGACGAAAAATGATGATAGTCCCTTCAATGTGCTAGGATACTCCCTGAGTTGCTTTCTATGACCATCGATGTCCCTTCTAATGTCCCTCTTACATCCAGAATAGGGTTACCTACCAACTAATGGTATGGATAGCTCTATTCAAAAGAAAGTAAAATAATACAAAGCGACCAATTCTAAGTAGGTAATAAGACTTTTAGTTGCTTGCTCTATCAAAATACTTTTCACACCACACACTTTTGTCAAAGTCAAACTCTTTTCAAAGCGAAACATTTCAGAACACTTTGTATACATTCCTACATGAATCATTACAAAGTCAAAGCGAAATGCCTTTTCAAAATTTTTTCAAACACACGAAGCACAATTTTAAAGTGATCTAAGAGCAACTAAGAGCCCGTAGATAACTACGTATGGAAAGGGTGCTAATACCTTTTCTTTCATAACCTTCTCTCGAATCTAACGAAGGTCTTTTACTACTTTTTACCTTCCCTTAATTGGATGAAAAGAAAATTGGTGGCGACTCTTGCTATCCGCATATTTGCGATACAAAAATCTCAAAGTCAGTTCACGTATTACAGAGCGCGACTCTGGGGAGACACCTAAGAGAGAATGCCTTGGGATTTCTAGATCACCTTCTTTTCTGTTTGACTTGCTTGGTTTATCTTTAAGGGTTGCTTGGGTATTATAATTGTGGGGGATCCTACACCCGGATCCGGGTTTCCTTTTAGGTAAGTAGCAATAAATCATCACGACCGTTAGACGTATATCGAAACAGTCAACACGATGGCTACGTTAGTGTGACACTTTGGATGTCCTGATACTCTTCATTTCCAAGTTGAGGATAGTATTTGGCTTCTGCGTGGTGTCATCAAGCACTAACTAAACTTTTAGAACCTTAATTGACCCATCTTGGCCATTAGAAGGTAGTGAGATGGCGACTTTGAGTGTAGACCGAGGTTGGGCGATACTCGATCTACGCTCATTAAGATCGGACTTTTGTGATATTTTCGATCGACCACTTGGTAGTCGTATTGAAATAAGCGCCTCGAGAAAGATCAATGATATGAGATTCCTAGAACCCGATTACTATTATAGGACAGGATGAACCAACTCAAACTTTTGGTGGGGTAATCACCTATACCTCATGCAAGCCTTAAACCTAGGCTCATTGTGTGAATTGTTTGTGTGTGCTAAACATGACATCATGACATCATCACATTGCATATCATTTCTAACTATTTCAAGGACCTAGGGATTTATCTTTGCTCTGTTTTGTAGGGAATTATGGCTTCTAGAAAGACTATCCGAATCAACTTCATGGGTATACCTTCTCAACTCAAAGAATTGGTTTCAGAGATTCCCGATCATGCCCAGTTCGTCAAAAGACATGGTTATCTACTTGACTTGGTTATCTCTGGTTTTGAAGAAGATATGATGCATGTCTATTCCAGGTTCTTGATCCGAAACACCATTGCTTTACATTCCCAGTTATCAGTTGGTTCCTACCTTGGAAGAGTTCTCTAAGCTACTTGGGATACCTATTCTTGATCAAATGCCATTCAGGTCTAGAAAAGGTTCCTAGTCGAAGACATTGCATCGACATTACATCTTAAAGCGCTCGGACATTGAAGCCAATTGGGAAACAAGAAGCGGAGTTAAGGGTTTACTTTCAAGTTCCTAATTAAGAAGCGAGAATTCCTCAAAGTTATGAGTTTCCATGCATTTGAAGATATTGTGGCCTTGCTAATCTATGGTTTGGTTGTATTTCCTAACCGGATCAATTCATAGATGTCAACGCTATCAAGTTGTTTCTTACCCGTAATCCTGTGCCTACTTTACTTGGAGATATTCTACATTCTCTTCACACTCGTACCATCAGAGACAAGGAACTCTCATGTGTTGTATACGTTACTTTCCGGTGGTTTATTTGCACCTTCCTCCATCGTTTGAAGAAGCGAACAAAGGTTGAAGTGGTCTCAAGACTAATGTCACTCTCTCATTCGGATATCCGTTGGAATCTTTTCTCTCAAAGGACTTCACATTCATTGGCGTTGTGGAGAATTCCCTAATGTACCACTCCTTGGTATAAGGAGGTATCACTTATAATCCTTCTCTAGCTCTCGTCGGTTTGGTTTTGCTCGAAGAGATGGTCCACATGATATGCTTCTCCAAGATATTGTGTTACACTACGATCTCGAATTACCGAAGGTTCATACGCTTGGGGCATGGTAAAGAAGCGATACCAAGACTTTGGGGCACCAAAACTCCATTCCTTGGGAACCTTACCTCAAATGGGTGCGAGCTCGAGCTCAAAACCTCATGATGCCATTCACTGTTTACCAATAATTATGGAACTGTTGCTATAGGTGGCGTACATCTATATTCTCCATCCCGATATGTACTGATTTTGAAGACTTGAAGAGATCACTGGATTCGACAAGAAGAAAGGATACATTTGAAGCTCGATGCTATGCAAGCGAGAAGAAGTACTAGAGTTGACCAAGCTACTTCACGAGGAGGCGGAACATCAGCGCCTACCTCGGCACCAAGGCGCCCATGGGAGACTTAGAGCTTTAGGATTTTCATGCTTTTCTTTTATTGTTTTGAACTATCTTTTGTACTTAAAGAGAAAAAGAATAAAAAAGAGAACTAATAAATGTTTGTTCGTGCTTGTTTAACAAATTTAAATCTCTAAGGTCCTTGAAAACATTGCATTGAATTCGCATAAACATCGCATATCATAGCATGACATCTCATAACAGGTACATTGAAGATTGGTTTTCTCATTCTCTAGCTATTTATTTTAGCAGAAATGGCTCTTGAACAGTCTGTCAAAGATCTCCAGGCTCAGAATGCTCAGTTCCAGGAGATGTTCACTAGCTTGGTCCAAGGCCAAGAAGATTTGAAGAAGCTCATCAACAGAAAGAAGAAGTTCGTTGGTGTTCTCAACATGGGTAGACGTTACAAAGGTGGTCCTAAAGTAGTCAGCCGGATAGAGCTCTCGGAGGAAGTGTCAGAGCAGGGGTGTCAAGGGCAATGAAGAAGGAAGCGGTGAGTCAGAGAGAGATCGCTATGATAATGACCGATACTCTAATGAAGATGACAAGTACAAACAACTTGAAGACCCGAATCTTTGTGGAAAATCGAAGATGTCGGGTTGAATTTTGATGATCAGAGTCTTGTCCACAGTGTGGTGATTCCTCCCAAGTTCAAAGTTCCTACTTTTCCAAGTATGATGGCATGTCTTGTCCAAAGCTGCATTTGAAGTCCTATGTTCGGAAGATCAACCCCTTGATGACGAAAGTTGTGGATGCATTATTTTCAAGAGTTTGTCGAACTCAATTGGAGTGGTATTATCGACTAGAGAATATTTATCGGTACTTGGGTGACTTAGCGGATGCTTTCTCTGAGGGATATGAATACAATCTTTGAATTGACACCCACTCGCATGCAACTATAGAGCATGTCTATGGGTCGTGATGAGAAGTTCAAAGTATGCTCGAAATGGAGAGATCTAGCGGTGAGTTCAACCACCCTTGTCCAATAGGGAATTGGTTGATATGTTTATGGGAACAACACAGGCCCGTTCTTCAATCATCGATTGGAAACTCTTGATAGGATTCACCGGTGATATTGAGGAGAGCGTATTAAGGTGGTATCAAGGTGGGAAGATTCGGTGAGAGACATCTTGAATCTGCGAAGAGATCTTTTGGTGGTAAGAAAGAAACTAATCTTGTGTATGGTCGAAAAGCGAGAGCCAAGACCGACCCGCTCAATCTGGGGGTTGTGATCTCGATCCTACATCGGTACAACCTCGGTGAGACAACGCGTGTAGCGAGCCACGAAGGCGGTTCTGAAGATCAATATACCGTTGTGCATGAGCCTTGCAACACATGTTGAAAGCGGGCGATTACTTTGAAGGATCCTCCTCGAGTGTCAACACTTCCTCTCAGGATACAATTCTAATGCTAAGTGTGCTTACCACTCCACTGAGGCACGACAACGACAGCTGTTGGGCTCACGAAGAACAAAATTAAGATATGATTGAAGCTAAGCGATTGAGTTTGACCCTCTGTTGAGACTCGAATGTGATCAATGCTCTATGCTAACCATGACAAGAGTTCCAATCTTTGTGGTGAGGATACTTACGTTTTCAACATAGATGACTTGACCATTCCTCGATGGTAATGAAGAATTTGCTTTGCAAGTCGGTGTTAACCAGGATGCCCGGAGAATTGTCGTTGGTGCACATCTCACGATGGTTGTCTTGGTTGAGAAGTGCGTGTCGATTGCATGATGGATAACCGTGAAATACTATTTAAAACCTCACGTGGAGTGCAGTGAAGACATGTCTTAGCGAAGATCGAAGATGTGAATGAAGTTGTACCGTGCATGGGATACCTTGGGGCAGCCAAGTGGAAAGTTTGATTACATGGTGAAGTACCGTTCACGAGCTACAAGATTCCTATTGAAGATGTTAAAGGCGACCGGATGGGGTGCGATTTCCCGAAGACTATCTTGATGTTAACACAATAAGAATTTCCTCCGTTGATTACGTGCCTAGTGGCACCTCTCATCATTACTTCTCCAGACCAGTTCCATATTCCTCGACAAAGCTATTCCTTGGAACTATGGGTGATGTTTACTATCATGGCGTCAAGCAAGACCCTCACGACCATTGAAGCTACCATTCACGACATTGACAACATCAGGATCAAGTAAGGTAACGGAGCCGGAAGAGTATTCTCTCCGATCTCTCCTCCAAAGACAACTGCGACTCCTCGTATTCCAGCTATTCAATTCATTCCCAAGCTAGAGGAAAGAACCCGTTGACTCATCTGCTCGGTGAAGTGCCAAAAAGTTCTTTGAAGACACCTCAAACAAGAAATGGAGAATTGCGAAGATTATCAAGAAGAGTGACTACAACGTTGTGGAGCAGTTGGGACGAGACTCGTCAAGATCTCCATGCTTGCTGCTCTTGTGCTCACGAGGCTCATGCTAATGCCTTGGTGAAATTTACGAGGAATGCTCACGTGCCGCAAGACTACTATTGACCAGTTTGAAGTTTGTATTGCTAGCACAGAACAACGGCCGGGCTTCTCGATCTTGATTTGACTCCTGCGGAAAGAAACACAACAAAGCCTTACGCTCTACGGTGAATGCAAAGGCACTACGTTATCTCATGTTTTGGTGGATACCAGTTTCGCTCTGAATATCCTTCCGAAGACTGCTTTTGATCGACTTGATGTTGAAGGATTGGTTCTGAAACCTAGCGACATTATTGTGAGAGCTTTTGATGGTTCTAAGCGAACAGTACTTGGAGAGCTCATCCTGCCTGTTAAAGTCGGTTCCCAGACGTTTGATTCCACTTTCTTTGTCATGGACATTCGTCCAGCTTACTCTTGCCTACTTGGACGCCCTTGGATACATGGGGCTTCTACCTTGCATCGAGGAAGTACCCAGTGAAAGGGAAGGTTGTTACAGTATGTGGTGAAGAAGAATATATGTCAGTCATCTACAGTCATTCCGATACCTCGAGGTGGAGGGTGAATTCTTTGAGACTCCCTGTCAAGCTTTTGAAACAATACCCAGAGTCATGCCTGTCGACTCTCCCGTCACTCCTGAAGTTATATCAATTCCGCCTAGGATGGCCTCGCTGAAAGATGCTCAAGCTGCAGTTGAAGGAGGAGGTAGTTCTATTTGGGGTCAGCTCCCCGATCTCCTTTTCAAATCGACAAAGGCGGTTTAGGCTTCACCATCAGGTCGAGGAAGATGATACGTCATGAGCGTGCGGCCAACTTCCTTTCGCATCAACGAATGGAATCCATGCTATAGAAACGACGGCAATGACCCGACATCGTGATGGATCTTCCCAACTCGGCGATGGACTCGCAATTGGAAGACTGAAGACATCATACCAATATCCTTTAGACAGGAGTAATTGCTCTTGTTTTTTTGTTTTGCTTTTCGTATTTTCATGTTTTGAACAATAAACTCTAAAGCCTAGTGCCTTGGGGCATCATGACTCGTTGTGAGGTTATTATCATCATTTGCATATTTTCATTCAATAAAATCGTTGGAATTTTGCATTCAATTGTTGTTTCTTTCTTTACTTTATCACCCTTCAAAAGCTATGTGTTTCTTACCACGTGATACAACTGAGAATCACTCGAATCTAGTTGATACGACTATGCTATTGCTAAATATGACTTGATAATCCGATACTAGCCAAGAAGGCGAAAGTGAGGAAGATTGTGAAGTGCAGGAGAACTTGTCGATTTTCTGAGCAAGAAGAGCAGTTATCTGACCACAAGAGCGATTGAGGTTGAATTTGGATGCGATGAAGATAGAAAAGAGATCAAGATAGGGAGGCGGGTCTTGAGCAGTGTTAAAGAAAGGTTGGTTGGATGCTACGAGACTATATTGAGGTTTTGCTTGGTCATCGAAGACATGCAGGTTTGGACGTCGATATTGTGGTACACGGTTACCAACAAAGAAGGTTTCCTCCATGAAGCGAAGGTTAAATCGCATGCGTCTGAGATGTTAGAAAATCAAAGTAGAAGTTATGAAGCAGTTCAACGCGGTTTCTTATTGTTACTTCTTATCCTGATGGGTAGCTAACATGGTGCACCTAAGAAGGATGGTAAAATGCAGATGTGGATTATAGAGATCGAACAAAGCGAGTCAGAAGCGATTTTCCACTTCCTCATATTGATGTTCGGTTGACAACACCGCTCGGCATAAGGTTTTCTCCTTCATGGATGGTTTCTGGTTCTAATCGGATCAAATGGCTCCGAAGACATGGAAGACTACTTTCGTTACGGTGGGGCACTACGCACAAAGTTATGTCGTTCGGATGAAGAGCGGGCGCCACTTATCGATGCTATGGTGACATTATTTCATGACATGATTCATCACGAGATAGAGGTCTCGTCGGCGATATGATAGCTCGATCACGGTGAAGAAGAACATCTCGATCATCTACGGGAATTGTTTGATAGGATGAAGAAGTATAGTGAGACTTAATCCCAACAAGTGCACCTTTGGGTCGGATCAGGTAAACTCCTAGGGTTTGTTGTCAATGGAAAAGGTATAGAAGTGGACCCCATAAGGTTAAAGCCATTCAAGAAATGCTGACATGAGAAAGAAGTCAGAGGTTTCTTAGGCCGTTTGAATTACATTGCCAGATTCATTACACATCTAACTGCTACTTGTGAGCCAATCTTCAAGTTACTGAAGAAAGATCAAGTGGTAGAATGGAATGACGATTGCTGTCATACCCCAAAATTTGCCCTCCATCCACTCAAAGTTTCATACATCTATACTCAAAGATTCCTCGAGAATTGGACAAACTCTCTCTCTAGACAATCAACCCAAACTAGGGTTTGGTATCCCTCAGGTCAAGATGGACTTCCAATGTCTCCAATGGTCTTCATGCCTCCTCATATGTTTCAAAGATTCTCCATGTCAAGTTTCAAGCTTCACAGATCAAGTTTCCTCAGACAATTGCTCAGATGATTGAAAATCAGTTGTATTGGACAAAAAGTCAACTGTGGTCAACATACAGCCAAACTTCATAATTTTTGGTCAACATCCTCATTTTGAAGTTACATTCATCATTTGATCAAGGGTTGATCATGATTCATCAAGAAAACTCAAGATTTGCTCAAAAGTCCAACTTTCTAAATTAGGGTTTCTAGGTGAAAAGTCAACTGAACTTTGACTAATCATAACTTTCTCATACTTTCTCAGAAATTTTTCAACCACCTCTTGTGTTGAAGGAAATTCAATTCTCTACAACTTCATGTCTCACAAGAATGTCCAAAAAATGCTTCATTTGAGAGGTATAGCTCAAAACATTACAGGTCATTTTCAAAGTCAACAAAAAGTCAACTCTTTGTTTTGAAGATATATTGAGCATGGAAACTCCAATTGAGATGAGACCAAAAAGGTTGGTTAGAGGACTCTTAGAGATTTCCAAAAAGTCCAAGAACACTCAAAAATGTGGAAAATTGAGCAAGATACACTATTAGGAAGTTGGGCGATTTTGGACAATTGCAAAAGGACATTTTGGTCAAAATGCAAAATTTTCCAAATGGGCCTAAAATCTTTTGATCAAACTTGTTCATGACATGATTTTTGACCCATAAATGCTTGGCCATGGTAATTTTCTATTTTATGATTTATATTTGAATTTTATGACATTTAATTCAAAATAAATTATATAAAATATGAAAATAAGATATTTTGAAAAGGATTGGATTTATATTTTCCTTGAAGTCCAAGAAAGCCCATAATCCTTACCAAATTCGTGATAGCATGCATATGGAAAGAAAAAATCAAGTTTTTAAAATTTGATTTGTTTTAAATGGAAAATATTGCACAATCAAGGATCAATCTTTTTGCTTGATTTTCTCTCGAATCCTCTCTATAAATACCAAGCAATGCAGCCGACCACAGGGCGAAAACCTAGCTCAAGCCAAACCCTTATTTTGTCAAAATTTTCAAGAAACTTGAGAAATTGATTTCAAACTCAGTAGTTTCGACCTCAAAACCACTCCATTGTCTTGGAGGTAAGCTTGAGTAAGTACACACCCTTGCCAATGGTTAAAGCAAGCTGAATCGATGCGTATACATACATATTCAAAACTTTTGATTTTGCATTTTATTATCTGTTGGTTTCAATTGATTTTAACGATTTGGTTGTGTTCATGAGGTTCCATATGATGGATCGGGCCATCGTTTCAAAGCATAGGCGTGAAACCAATTTGCCATGGCTAGGGCAATTTAAGTTGTCCTCTTGAACCGGCGTACAAGCCATTTCAATAAAATAACATCACCATTGAATTCACCATGGCCGATTTAGGGTGACGGGGTACCTTTTGCCATTTATTTTACTATTTTGCGGGATTGATGTTGAGGCCGTCGAGAGAGGCGGCCGGGCTAGGGCTCGGCGTCGTTGACCTCATGTAGACCGGCGAGGGATTGCGTGGCAAGTCTGCGCGTTTTGATTCGTCTGTGCATTCCATCGGGGCCCACTTGCTGACTGCGTTTGAATTTCAAATGTCCATGACGCGTCATCACTCATATTGAATTATTTTCAAATTTTCCAACACCAAATGACACTTGGCCTAGTGGCAAGGACGCTGCCTGTTCAAAGATCCTCTCAAGGGTCCCCTGTTCGAACCCCATCAGGACCTGGTTTTGCTATTTTCTCTCAAACTTTCAACTTTTCAACTATTTTCCTATTTTCTTTTTATTTTAATATTTGCATGTTATTTTAATTTCTTTTCATGTTTTTATTTATGCATTAAAAAATTGTCAAAAATTATTTTCTTTTTACATTTATTTTCAGAAAACCTTTATTTAATTTAATAAATTAAAAAATACAATTTTGCATACATATTTATTTTTATTCATATTTTTGCATTTAAATCACATTTAATTAGTTTTAATTATTAAATTGCATCAAAAATCCCAAAAATTTATTTTAGCATATTTATATTATTTCCAACATGTAATAATTTTCTCATATAAAATTTGCATTTTCTAACATTTTCCTCTTGTTCAATTCATATCGTATTTTCAGCTTCTCGTTCCTTCTGAGTTGATCCGATTCGAGACGTTTTTATCATTTTCTTTTTCCAAATAATGTAGCTGTCTATGGGATGTAATAGTTTAAATTAGGTCTTTATTTTCCGCATTTTAAATTATGTATACCCCAAAGCCATGTAATAGCGTAGGACATTTATCTTTCCGCATCTTTACATTCCATTTTAATTTCCGCACCCTATAAATTGCTAGTAACTAGGCGTGTATGGCAAGATAATAATGAACTTAGCCCACTAATTTTCAAGATAAAATATCAAATCAACACACTTCTTTCACACTTTAGGGTAATCTCTCGTTGCCTTTGCAATTCAAAATGGTCATGTCCCTCGAGCGTAGGTATCCTAGCACCGTTGCCTTCAAACAAATCATCATAGTCCCTTGATACAAAGATCATAAGACCCACGATGTCGCCTCCGAATACATGATCTTGACCCTCGATTGTCGCCTCGAAAATGATGATAGTCCGCCGAATGTGCTAGGATACTTCCTACAAGTTGCCTTCATGACCATCCGATGTCCCTTGAATGTCCCTTACATCCAGCAGATGGAGCTACCTACTAACTAATGGTATGGTTAGCGCTATTCTAAAGGCGTAACAATACAAAAACGACCAATTACGGTAGGTAAATAAGTCTTTTAGTTGCTTGCTCTAAACCAAATACTTTTCACACCACACACTCTTTTTTCAAAGTTCAAACTCTTTTCAAAACGAAACATTTCCAAACACTTTGTATACACTCCTACATGAGTCATTACAAAGTCAAAGCGAAATGCCTTTCAAAATATTCTTTGTCAAACACACGAGAAAGCAATTTTAAAAAGTGATCTAGAGCAACTAAGGCCGTAGAATAAATTGCGGATGGAAAGTGCTAATACCTTCCCTTTTCACCTTCTCCCTTACTCGAATCTAAGCGAAGGTCTTTTTACGTACTTTTACCTTCCCTTAATTGGATAAAAATAAAAGTCGATGGCGACTCTTGCTATCCACATTTGCGATACAAAACACTAAAAGTCGGTTCACCGTGTTCTGAGCTGGCGACTCTGGAGAGACACCTAAAGAGAATTACCTTAGGGATTTCTAGATCACCTTTTTGCTTTTGTTTGACTTGCTTGCTTTATCTTTAAGGGTTGCTTGGGTATTATATTGTTGGGGATCCTACACGGATCCGGGTTTCCTTTTAGGTAAGTAGCAATAAATCGTCGCGACCGTTAGGCGTATATCAAAGCAGTCAACATGATGGCTACGTTAGTGTGACACTTTGGATGTCCTGATACTCTTCATTTCCAAGTTGAGGATAGTATTTGGCTTCTGCGTGGTGTCATCAAGCACTAACTAAACTTTTAGAACCGTAATTGACCCATCTTGGCCATTAGAAGGTAGTGAGATGGCCGGCTTTGGTGCAGACTAAGGTTGGTTGATACTCGATGCTCGCTCGTTGAGATCGGACTTTTGGGATATTTTCGATCGACCACTTGTCGTATTGAAATAAGCGCCTACGAGAAAGATCTATGATATGAGATTCCTAGAACCCGGTTACTATTATAGGACAGGATGAACCAACTCAAACTTTTGGTGGGGTAATCACCTATACCTCATGCAAGCCTTAACCCTAGGCTCATTGTGTGAATTGTTTGTGTGCTAAACATGACATCATGACATCATTTGCATTGCATATCATTTCTAACTATTTCAAGGACCTAAGGTTTATCTTTGCTCTGTTTTGTAGGGATTATTCTAGAAAGACTATCCAGAATCAACTTCGTGGGTATACCTTCTCTCAAAGAATTGGTTTGATTCCGACCATGCTCGGTTCATCAAAGACATGGTTATCTACTTGACTTGGTTATCTCGGTTTTGAAGAAGATATGATGCATGTCTATTCCGGTTCTTGATCCGAAACACCATTGCTTTACATTCCCATTATCGGTTGGTTCCTACCTTGGAAGAGTTCTCTAAGCTACTTGGATACCTATTCTTGACCAAATGCCATTCACCGGTCTAGAGAAGGTCCCTAAGTACGAAGACATTGCATCCGCCTTACATCTTAAGCGCTCAAACATTGAAGCCAATTGGGAAACTAGAAGTGGAGTTAAGGGTTTACTTTCCAAGTTCTTAATCAAGAAAGCCCGAGAATTCCTCAATGTTATGAGTTTCCATGCATTTGAAGACATTGTGGCCTTGCTAATTTATGGTTTGGTTCTATTTCCTAACTCGGATCAATTTATAGATGTCAATGCCATCAAGTTGTTTCTTACCCTCAATCCCGTGCCTACTTTACTTGGAGATATCCTATATTCTCTCCACACTCGTACTACTAAGAGACAAGGAACTCTCATGTGTTGCATACCGTTACTTTCTAGGTGGTTTATTTCACACCTTCCTCCATCAGTTTTGAAGAACGAACAAAGGTTGAGATGGTCTCAAAGACTAATGTCACTCTCTCATTCAGATATTCGTTGGAATCTTTTCTCTCAAAAGGACTTCACATTCATTGAGCGTTGTGGAGAATTCCCTAATGTACCACTCCTTGGTATAAGGGGAGGTGTTACTTACAACCCTTCCTTAGCTCTACGTCAGTTTGGTTTTGCTCGAAGAGATGGTCCATGATATGCTTCTCCAAGATATTGTGTTCGATTACAATCATGATCTCGAGTTACAAGCGAAGGTTTATACACGCTTGGGGCATGGTAAAGAAGCGATACCAAGACTTTGGGGCACCAAAACTCCATTCCTTGGGAACCTTACCTCGAATGGGTGCGAGCTCGGACTCAAAACCTCATGATGCCATTCACGCCTATTTTACGGTAATTATGGAACTGTTGCTATAGGTGGCGTACTATACATTCTCTATCCCGACATGCCTCTTGATTTTGAAGACTTGAAGAGATCTGGATTCGACTAAAGAAGGGATACCTTTGAAGCTCGATGCTATGCAAGTGAAGAAAGTGCTAGAGTTGACAAAGCTACTTCACGAGGCGAAGCATCAACCCCTACATCGGCACCAGAGGAGCGCCCGTGGGAGACTTAGAGCTTTTGGATGTTTATGTTTCTTTTTTATTGTTTTGAACTATCTTTTGTACTTAAAAAGAAAAGAATAAAAGAGTACTAATAAATGTTTGTTCATTGCTTGTTTAACAAATTTAAATCTCTAAGATCCTTGAAAACATTGCATTGCATTCGCATAAACATTGCATATCATAGCATAACATTGCATCACGGTACATTGAAGATTGGTTTTCTCATTTGCTCGCTATTTATTTTAGCGAAATGGCTCTTGAGCATCTGTCAAAGATCTTGAACTCGAATGCTCGATTTGACAAATGTTTACAGCTTGGTCAAGGCCAAGAAGATCTAAAGAAGCTCATCAACAGAAGAAGAAGGTTGTTGGTCTCCTCGACATGGGCGGGCTTTACAAAGGTGGTCCTAAGAGGTCGGTCGGATAGAGCTCTCGAAGGAAGTTTCAAAGGCGAACAAAGTAACAAGGGTAATGGTGAGGCGGTCCTGAGCTTGAGAGAACTATGATGATGGCCAATACTCGATGAGGATGACAAGTACAAGCAACTTGAAGACCGCTGAATCTTTGTGGAAAACTGAAGATGTCAAAATGAATTTTGATGATCGAGTCTTGTCCACGGTGTTGTGATTCCTCCCAAGTTCAAAGTTCCTACTTTTGCCAAATATGATGGCATGTCTTGCCCTAAACTGCATTTGAAGTCCTATGTCCAAGATCAATCCCATTGATGGAGAAAGTTGTGGATGCCTATTTTCAAGAGTTTGTCGGAACTCGATTAGAGTGGTACTATCGACTAGAGAATAGTATCCATACTTGGGTGACTTGGCGATGCTTTCTGAACGATATGAGTACAATCTGAATTGACACCTCGCATGCAACTACAAAGCATGTCTATGGGTCGTGTGAGAAGTTCAAAGTATGCTCGAGTGGAGAGATCTAGCGAGAGTTCACCACCCCTTCCAATAGGGAGTTGGTTGATATGTTTATGGGAACACTGGCAGGCCATTCTTGATCATCGATTGGAAACTCTTGATAGGATTCAAGGAGTATTGTGACGGATATTGATATTGTATCAAAGTGGGAAGATTCATAGAGTCATCTTGAATCTTTGCGAAAGATCTTTTGGTGGTAAGAAAGAAGTCGGTCTTGTGTGGTCGGAAAAGCGGCCAAGACCGACCGCGCTCAATGCTGTGAGGATGGTGATCTCAATCCTACATCGGCACAACCTCGGTAGAGACGGTAGCGTAACGAGCATAGCGAGGCGGTTCTGAAGATCAACATGCCTTTGTATGAAGCCTTGCAACACATGTTGAAAGCGGTGATTACTTTGAGGATCCTCCTCGAATGTCAACACTTCCTCTCAGTACAATCCTAATGCTAAGTGTGCTTACCATTCCAATAGCCGGGACATAATCTTGATGATTGTTGGGCTCGAAGAACAAGATTCAAGATATGATTGAATCTAAGCAGTTGAGTTTGATCCTCTGTTGAGACTCAGAATGTGATCAACGCGCTATGCCTAATCATGACATGGGTTCCAATGTTGTGAGAGATGATACTTATGTTTTCAACATAGATGACTTGACCATCCCTCGATGGTATAAGAAGAATTTCTTGCAAGCGGTGTCGACCAGGATGCCCGGAAGGCTTCGTTGGTGCCCATCCGCGCTGATGGTTGTGCTTGGTTGAGAAGGCGTGTTCAATGCATGATGGATAGTGAGATACTATTTACGAAACCACTGTGCGAGGCGTGTGAAGAAATGTCTAAGTTGAATTGACAATGCAAGCGGCGTACCATACGTATGTGGGATACCTTGGGGCAGCCAAGTGGAAAGTATGATTACATGGTGAAGTACATTTCACAGAGCTACAAGATTCCTATTGAAGATGTTAAGGCGACGGATGGGGTGGCGATTTCCCGAAGATTATCTTGATGTTAACACTATAAGGTTTCCTCTGCTGATCCTGTGCCTGAGTGGCACCTCTCATCATTACTTCTCAAGGCCGGTTCCATATTCCTGATAAAGCTATTCCTTGGAATTATGGTGATGTTTATTATCATGGCGTCAAGCAAGACCCGACCATTGAAGATCTTCATTTGAGGCTACCATTCACGACATTGACAACATCACGGATCAAGTAAGGTGACCGAAGGAAGGTTTTCTCTCAATCTCTCCTCCAAAGACAACTGCGACACCTCGCATTCCGCTATTCAATCTATTCCCAAGCTAGAGGAAAGGACGGGGACTCATCTGCTCGACGAAGTACCAAAGGAAGTTAGAAGATACCTCCAAACAAGAAATGGAGGAAGTGAAGATTATCAAGAAGAGTGACTACAATGTTGTGGAGCAGTTGGAATGAGACTCGTCCAAGATCTCCATGCTTGCTGCTCTTGTGCTCGGAGGCTCATACTAGCATATGGTGATTTTTGAAGAATGCTCACATACCGCAAGACACTACCAGCCGGTTTGAAGTTTGTATTGCTAGCTTTGGCTGCCAACAACGGCCTAGGCTTCTCGATGTTGATTTAACTCCTGGGAAGAAACAAACAAAGCCTTGCATCTCTGTTGAATGCAAGGCACTACACTATCTCATGTTTTGGTGGATACGGTTCTCCTCGAATATCTTACCGCTTTTGATCGACTTGATGTTGAAGGGGTTCTCGAGACCCGGTGACATTATTGTGAGAAGCTTTTGATGGTTCTAAGCGAGTGATTACTTGGAGCTCACTCTGCTGTTAAAGTCGGTTCCCGGACTTTTGATTCCACATTCTTTGTTATGGACATCCGTCCGACATTCTGCCTACTCGGGCCACTTGGATACATGGGGCGGTGGCTATTACCTCTACCTTGCATCGAGCTGAAATACCCGGTGAAAGGGAAGGTTGTCACGGTATGTGGTGAAGAGTATATGGTCGGTCATCTACGGTCATTCGATACCTCGAGATGGAAGGAGAATTCTTGAGACTCCTGTCAAGCTTTTGAAACAATACCCGAGTCATGCACAGTGACTCTCTGTCCTCCAGAAGTTGCTAAAGCTCACGCCTAGGATGGCCTCATGAAAGATGCTCAGCTGCGTTGAAGAAAGTAGTACTATTTGGGAATTGACTCACGATCTTCCTTTCAAATTTGACAAGGCGGTTTAGGCTTCACCATCAAGGTCGAAGATGATGCGCATGGCGTGCGGTAACTTCCTTTCCGCATCGAAAGTGGAATCCATGCTATAGAAGGCGGCGACAAGCGACTTGACATCGGCAAGTGGATCTTCGACTCGGATCATGGACTCGACAATTGGAAGGCGAAGGCGTCATACCAATCTCCTTTAGTCGGGAGTAATTGCTCTTGTTTTTTTTTTGCTTTTCGTATTTCTTTATGTTTTGGACAATAAACTTTGAAAGCCTAGTGCCTTGCAGGCATCATGGCTCGTTGCGAGGTTATTATCTACATTGTTTGCGCGTTTTCATTCAATAAATTCGTTGGACTTTTGCATTCAATTGTTTGTTTTCTTTCTTTACTTTATCACCCTTAAGCTATGTGTTCTTACACACACCCGTGATACAACGCGCAGAATCACTCCGAATCTGGGTAATATGACTATGCTATTGCTAAATATGACTTGATAATCCGATCTACCAACCGAAGGCGAAAGTGAGGAAGATTGTGAAGTGCCGGAGAACTTGCGGTTGCTGGCAGGAAGGCGAGTTATACAACCACCTGAAGAGCGGTTGAGGTTGTGAATTTGGATGTTGGCGAAGGCAGAAAGAGATCAAGATAGGGAGGCGGGTCTTGAGAATAGTGTTAAAGAAAGATTGGTTGGATGCTACTGAGACTACATTGAGGTTTTGCTTGGTCATATGAAGACATGCGGGTTTAGACATTGATATTGTGGTGCAGATTCCGAGCAAAGAAGGTTTTCTCGATAAAGCGAAGGTTAGTCGCATGCGTCTGAATGTCGAGAGAAAATCAAATCCGAAGTCATGAAGCGGTTCAACGCGTTTCTTATTGTCACCTCTTATCCCGATGGGTTGCAAATGTGGTACCCGTACCTAGGAAGGATGGCAAAGATGCGATGTGTGTGGATTGGAGATCTAAACAAAGCAAGTCAGAAAGATGATTTCCACTTCTCATATTGATGTTACGGTTGACAACACTCTCGGCATAAGGTTTTCTCCTTCATGGATGGTTTCCGGTTACAATCGGATCAGAATGGCTCCGGAGACATGGAGAAGACTACTTTTGTTACGGTGGGGCTACTGCTGGTTATCAAGTTCGGATTGAGAAAGCGGGTGCCACTGTCCCGTGCTATGGTGACATTATTTCATGACATGATTCATCACGAGATAGAGGTCTCGTCGGCGACATGATAGCTCGATCACGGTGAAGAAGAACATCTTGATCATTTGCGAAACTATTTGACGGATTGAAGAAATGATTGAGACTTAATCTAACAAGTGCACTTTTGAGTCGGTCCGGAAAACTCCTAGGGTTTGTTGTGATGGAAAAGGTATTGAGGTTGACCATTCAAGGTTAAAGCTATTCAAGAGATGCCGACTCACTTAGAGAAGGAAGTCGAGGAGGTTTCTTGGGCCGATTGAACTACATTGCGATTCATTGCACATAGCGCTGCTTGTGAGCCAATCTTCAAGTTACTAAAGAAAGATCAAGTAGTGGAATGGAATGACGATTGCGGATCGCTTTTGACAAAATCAAGGAGTACCTCACAATCCTCCATCGATCCACTTTTGCACAGGAAGACCTCTTATCATGTACTTGATGTTGAGAACTCAATGGGGTGTGTGGGGGCAACATGGCCAGTGCAGTCGAAAAGAGCATGCAATATACTACCTTAGCAAAAGTTTACCGTGAAACAAGATACTCGACGACAGAAAACTTGCAATGCTTTGGCTTGAGGTGCTTGACTAAGGCATTATATGTTGACCCATACTATTGTTGATTTCCAAGATGGATCCGATAAAATACATCTTTGAGACACCGACTCTCTCGGGAAGAATAGCAAGATGGCAAATGATCTTGACCGAATCGACATCGGTACACTTCTCGAGCGATCAAAGGAAGTGGTAGTCGATCATTTGGCTCACAAGCCGTAGATGACTATCGGTCTATGGTTAATTTCTAGATGAAGATGTTTACTAGTCAGCGATTGCGAAGAACCAGGCCGAGACGAAGGAGCGAACGAGGACCCCGATGGACTATGGTCTTTGATGGAGCCTCAAACGTGCTTACAGCGGCATTGGCGCCATCATTACATCTACTGGTGGACATCGCTTTTCACCGATTATGTTTGATTGCACCAACAACATGGCCGGTGCAGTGTGCATCATGGGTATCAAAGCGCCATTGACCTAAGAATCAAGTTCTTGCAAGTGTATGGAGACTCGACTTTGGTGATCGATCGGATTAAGGCGATGGGATCACAGCATAGATCTCATTCGATGTCGAGAGCATGTTTTGAGTTTGATCCCTACTTGAAGAAATTACTTTTGATCATATTCCACGAGAAGAGAATCGGTTGGCGACGCATTGGCTACTATGTCATCTATGTTCAAGGTTAGATGGGACAACGAGGCTCCCGGATCATCATTGAGAAGTTTGGCGAACTTGCGTATTGTTGTGAGCTTGACCGAGAAGAGAAACCTTGGTACTATGGCGTGAAGAGTTATCTTGAGACTTAGGAATATCCTTGAGGCATCATCAATGATAAGTTCATGAAGATTAAACTTCAAATTCTTCCTCGACGGCATCTTATACAAGCGAACCACGACTTGTGCTTACTCATTGTGTAGACGACGCGTACGTATCATGGAAGAGTTACGAAGGCGCATTTGGTACCCTCCGGTGGACACACCATGGCTAAGAAGATTTTGAGAACGAGGTTACTATTGGTCTACCATGGGCGGATTGTCACCTTCGCTCGATCTTGTCACAAATGTCATATTTATGCGATAAAGTACCGTGCCTCCGGTACCTCGAACGTTTAACTTCTCCTTGGCCTTTTGCAATGTGGGGCATTGACATGATCGGAGAAATCAAGCCACCGCTTCCAATGGACATCGTTTCATCCTTGTGGCAATTGACTATTTCACCAAGTGGGTAGAAAGGCCTCGTATGCATATGTTACCAAGAATGTTGTGGCTCGATTCATCAAACATAATCTTATATCGGTATGGCACTCTGAAAAGATTATCACGGATAACGGTTCCAATCTCAACAATAAGATGATCACCAGAACTCGCATGCGATTCAAGATCAAGCATCACAACTCTTCTCCTTATCGGCCTAAGATGAATGGCCGATGGAAGCGCCAACAAGAACATTAAGAAGATTATACGAGAAGATGACGTGACTTACAAAGATTGGCATGAGATGTTACCATTTGCTCTTCATGGTTATCTTGCTGCCAGCGCGAACATCAGCGAGGGCAACCCCTTCTCTCTATATGCGGTATGGAAGCCGTCTTACCCATCGAGTTCGAGATACCCTCGACGAGTCCTCAGGGAGGCGAGTTAGGCGAGGCGATTGGGTCGAGACTCGCTTGACCGGATTAACTTGATTGATGAGAAGCGACTCGCGTCCATCGCCATGGACAGATTTATCATAAGCGAATGATCGAGCATTTAACAAGAAGGTCAAGCAGGACTCTACCAGTCGGTGATCTAGTAGTCAAGCGCATCATTCTTCCTGAGGTGATCGGGGCAAATGGACTCCCACATGAGGACCATTTGTAGTCAAGCAGTATTTTCCGGCGGAGCTATGATACTTAGCACCATGGATGGTGAACTTTACCACACCGACAGAGATAGTCAAAAATACTACTCGAAAATAGACCGCTAGGTCGGTCGACCTAGGCAAAAATAAGGCATCTGGCGAACCAAAAGGTTCGGGCAAAAGTTAAGGATATACAAAACATGTACACCGGCAAAGTCGAAAACCGAAAAGGCGGCTTGGGCAAAAAGGTATCGGTGGCGAAAACCGAAAGGCGGTCTAGGCAAAAGTTAGGGATTCAAGCGTACGACTATGTCTCTTCCAGGTCACCTACTTCCAGACTACTATCAGCATTCAAGATTCAAATGGCGAAGATCAGTCTACTCACTTTCTACTGATAGCAAGGAGATGAGATAGTTGAAATATATGAGCACTAGCATAGTTGGAACTTAACGAGATTGTTTCGCATGGCTTTTACCTTTCTTGTGTACAAACTACTTGGCCATCGCCACATTTCAAATAAGCATAAATTCTTTCTCTTTACAATTCTTGTTGTTGTCGTTTGCAATAGGTCCAACGTTTGCTTTGAATGACTATATGCATTTGACAATAAAATCTAATCACAAACATCTGAAAAGTGAACATACAAAAGTGCTTACTCGAGGCTCGAGGTGGGACGGCGGCGAAAGTCACCAAAACATTCCCCAGGGCATGATCCCTACAAAGTATCACTCACAACCTGACTTCCCAGAGCAAAGGAATCCACGAGCGCAATTCACTCGGCTAAGTAAGTTACATCGGTCTCAGCGGTAACACCTCACCCCGGTCAAGGTATTTATCCCCGGATATCTCTCGTCCTCTTCCCTTTCTCCCCAGCGGTATCCGGACCGAAACAGTCGGATAGTGCATCGGAAACCTACATCTTGTTCCCAGCTGAGATTACAAGCGGTTCCACGACTCTCAGCTCGGTCTCCGGCAACTATCAAATGCTCTCAGTGAGATCTACACTGAGAATCCCCAGTGGCGCCTCCTAAATTTCCTCGGCGGGATCTACATCTGAGGTCCCAGAGATCGCCTCCGGACTCTCCTCGGCATGGTCCATATGAGATCTCCAACAACGAGCCTCTAAATCTCTACCTTCCTCGACAATATCTAGGCCCAAGACAGTCGGATAGTGCATCGGAGGAATCGAGGTATCTTTCTTCTCCTTCAGCGAGGTTCTCACCTACTCGATTCCCAGCGAGAATCAGGAAATCTTCAAGCAGAACATCGCATCTTCTTCAAGATGGATATGTTTTGAAATACCCTGACATCTATCATTCATACATTTCTCATAAAGTCATAATTCATGCATATGTCATTCATATGTCGTGCATCATACTTTGCATAAAACTAACAATATTCTATCAAAGTTCCTCTTGTTTTCCAAAGCAGTGTATGATCCTTACGGCCAGCAACGGTCGAGGATTAAGCCCAGATCGAGGAAAACTATACGAAAGACCGCCCTTGGTTGTCCTCAACGAATGGTCGAGTTAAGCCCGAATCGGCGGAAAACTATCGAAAGACCTTGGTTGTCCTCCGACGACTAGTCGAGGATTAAGCCGGTCGTGGAAAACTATCGAAAAGACCGCCTACGGTTATCCTCCGATAGCAGACAATGGATCAACACCGATGCACAACGGGAAGCTATCCACATTTTGCCAATTACTACCTCCGAGGTAATCGCACGAAGATTATTACGTTCTTATTATCAGCAACTTCTACGAGTCTAGCGTCGACTCGGTTGCCGGATGGCATCTTAAGCCCATCTCGATTACTTATCAAGTGTTCTCCACTTCGAGAATCTGCATATATGGTTAAAATCAATGCAAACCAATAACTTCATTCAAAAATGGACACGAAGGTCAACACGTCGACTCCTCGGGATGGCATCTTAAGCCCGTCTCATTGCTCCTTCGAGCGACTCTGAGCCTGGCGTGCGGCTCACTCCCGGCATCGATCTTTCGGATGGCATCTTAAGCCCATCCCGTCAATTCCTATCGACCTCGAGTCTAGCGTCGACTCATCCCGTGAAGTATCAACTTCTCGAATGGCATCGTAAGCCCATTCCGCATCATCCACATGACGGTGCAAATTTTCGGGTGTACTCGGTGTTCAATCATCTTCCTCCGGGTCACGAAGACAAGCGTGTCAATCTAACCCTCGGTTGAGCCTTTAATTTGCCCTCCATCTACTCGAGAGTTTCATACATCCATACTCGAGGTTCCTCGAGGTTGATCGAACAAACTCTCTACAGGCAATCGACCCAACTAGGGTTTGGTATCTCTCAAGTCAAGATGGACTTCCAACATCTCCATGGTCTTCATGCCTCTCATATGCTTCAAAGATTCTCCATGTCAAGTTTCAGCCTCACAAGTCAGTTTCCTCAGACAATTGCTCGGATGGTTGAAAATCGGTTGTATTGGACAAAAAGTCAGCTGTGGTCAACATCTGATCAAACTTCATAATTTTTGGTCAACATCCTCATTTTGAAGTTACATTCATCATTTGATCAAGGGTTGATCATGATTCATCAAAAACTCAAGATTTGCTCAAAGTCGAACTTTCTAAATTAGGGTTTCAGGTGAAAAGTCAAGAACTTTGGTGATCATAACTTTCTCATACTTTCGAAATTTTCCCACCACCTCTTGTTTTGAAGGAAATTCAATTCTCTACAACTTCATGTCTCACAGAATGTCAAAAATGCTTCATTTGAGAGTATAGCTCGAAACATTACAGTCATTTTCAAAGTCAACAAAAAGTCAACTTTTTGTTTTGAAGATATATTGAGCATGGTAACTCAATTGAGATGAGACCAAAAGGTTGGTTAGAGGACTCTTAGAGCTTTCAAAAGTCAAGAACACTCAAAAATGTGGAAAATTGAGCAAGATACACTATTCGAGAAGTTGGGCGATTTTGAATGATTACAAAAGGACATTTGGTCAAAATGCAAAATTTTCCAAATGGGCCTATAATCTTTGATCCAAACTTTCATGACATTATTCTTGACCCATAAATGCTTGGCATTGGTAATTTTCTATTTTATGATTTATATTTGAATTTTATAACATTTAATTCAAAATAAATTATATAAAATATGAAAATTAATTATTTTTCAAAAGGGTTATATATCTTTTAATGTCCAAAGCCCATGACAATTGCCAAATTCGTGACTCATGCATATGGAAAGGAAAAATCAAATTTTTCAAAATTTGATTTGTTTTTATTGGAAAATATTTGCACATCAATGTCCAATCTTTTTTGCTTCTTTATCAATTCTATAAATACCAAGCAATATGACTGGCCAGTA
>CM038795.1:231263476-231310163 GCA_021764765.1 Vicia sativa | reverse complement strand
GTATCGCAATAGTTGTGTGTTTTAAGATATTTTTCTACTAATCTCTCTTGTTTCTTTTGTGTGGCTAGACTTTTTCAGAATTAGTTTATACGAGGAAGTGTTCCTACGATCAACTCCTTTTCGATCCCGAAATTGAAAGGATGGCTAGAAGACTTAATAGGAAGGTTAAAAGAAGGAAAAGACTAGCTAGGCAAAGGCAAGAAAGAGGAGAATCATCTACTTCTTCTACACCACCCAGTTAGGAGAAGTCATTATGGAGGAGAATCAACCACAACCACCACCACCACCACCACATGGGGCCTTGTGTAAATAGTCTTCACACCGCCAACTTGTTTCGCCAAGCAAATGCAAGGTTCACGAGATGAAGACGGTTGCCCAACTTTATGAAGTCCTTTCATGGCCATGACCATGAGGATCCTTACACCCACCTTACTAAGTTCTATGAGATCGCACAAATGCCGGGCTCGAAGACCAAGAGGAGCAATACTTTCAAAGGCTTTTCCTCATTCTTTGGTGGGGAAGGCAAAGGATTGGTATCTAGACCAACTACAAGAGACAATGAGAAATTGAATGTTTTGGAGGAAAATTCCTTGAAAGATTTTTTCCTCAATCACGCTTCATGGAGGCAAAACCGCAATTTGGTATTTTCACAAGGAGTTAACGAGCCTTTGAATAGGGCTTGGGAAAGGTATAAGTCTATGCTTAGGAAGTGTCCTAGCCATGGTTTTGATGAGCTCACCCAAATTCATATCTTCCAAATGGTCTCCAACCTCAACACAAATTGTTGTTGGATGCTACTATGAAGGTTCTTTGATGGCAAAACACCATATGAAGCAATTCAAATAATTGAGAAGATGGGGAGGAATGACCACCAAACTCAACATGATCAAGGAGGTGCGCAAGTAAAACGGAGTTCTTGAAATTGGCTCTAGTCACGAAGCACTTAGAAGAAACAAATTATTTCAAACAAGTCAAGAATTGACAAAACAAATGGCAAGGCTTCCGAACAAATCATGGAGATGCAAGGAACATCTAGCAAGCAAACTCAACAAATTGCTTGTTGTGAATTGTGTGGGGATCACAAACTGGATTTTGTCCTCCCGAAAATGAAGAAGCAAATTATATGGTCAACCAAGGGCAAGGATACCAACAACGAGCTCCTTATCCTTATCAAAATCAAGGCCAAGGTTACCAACAAAGAGGTAACCAAGGTTATCAAGGGTGGAGACAAGACAACAACAACAATCAAGCTAGGAAAATCCATACCAAACTCAAAATCAAAACCAAGCTCAACCTCAAAATCAACCTCAAAATCAAGCGAGATCTTCCAACATTCAAGACACTCTAGCTCAATTTATGCAAGCTTCTATGGCAAACCAAAAGAGCACGGAGGCATCTATCAAGAATTTGAACTCAAATGGGGCAATTAGCAAAGCAAATTTCCGACCAGTGTTCGACATCATTTTCTCCAACTACTCAAGCAAATCCTAAGGAGCATTGCAAAGCTATTACAACTAGGAGTGGTAGAGTTTGTGATGAGAAAAAGAAAGTTGTTGAAAAGAAAAGAAAGTAGTAGAGAGAAAAGATCATGGAGAAGGATGAAGTAGTAGGAGGAAGTTGTAGTTGAAAAAGATGATGAGGTGTAGAAGAAAAATGATGATGTTGATGAGGGGATGATTTAGTTGAAAATGATGTTGTAGTCGAAATGAAAATGAGAATGGTGTAGTTGAAAAGGAGAAAGTGGAGGAAAAGAAGAAGAAGATGAGAAAGGGAAAGGAGAAGGAAGTCACTCTTCCATTAAGAAACTTACCTTATCCTCACCTTCCTCTAAAAGGATGATGTTAAGCACTATGCTCGGTTTATGGATATTTTTGCCAGCTATAAATAAATATTCCATTCACCGAGGCATTAGAGCAAATGTCAAATATGCAAAATTCATGAAGGACATATTGACAAAAAGAAGGGTACACGGATCAAGAAACTATAATGGTTGATGTGTTGTAAAGGCGATAATTCAACGACTATTCCAAAAAGAAAGTGATCCGGGCGTGTAACCTTGCCTGCTACCATTGGGGATGTCTATGTCGGCAAAGGATTAATTGACTTGGGATCAAGTATCAATTTGATTCCATTATCCATTGTAAAGAGGTTGGGGAGATTGAATTAAAGTCTACAAAATGACGCTAGATTGGGACAAGTCTATTACCGCCCGCATGGTGTAGCTTTAGACTTGTTGGTAAAAGTGGACAAATTCTTTTTCCGGTTGACTTTGTTATGATAGACATGGAGGAAGATGTGGATGCACCCCTAATTCTAGGCTCCATTCATGAAGACGGCTAGAATGATGATTGACATTGATGATGGCTTAATGAAGGTGAGGGTTCAAGATGAAGAAATTTGTTAATCTTTTGAAGCAATGAAGCATCCAATTGATAAGAAAGATTGCTTCAAAATTGATGTTATCGAGGAAGCAACCCAAGAAGTGAATGATGATGATGATAGTAGAGATCTTGAGGAGTGTTTGAAGGAATGAGATTTCCAAGGAAATGCACCCATGGGAGGAAGAAGAAATTTTGAAATGACCTAAAGATGAAGAGCCAAAACTTGAGTTAAAAGCACTACCATCTCACTTGAAGTATGTGTTTTTGAGGAGGGAGGTAAGAAACCCGTAATCATTAGTAATACATTATCGGAGAAGGAGGAGGGAAGCTTAATTCAAGTCTGAAGTCTAACAAAAGTGCGATTGGTTGGTCTAGCCGATTTGAAAGGCATAAGCCCGGCCTATTGTATGCATAACATCATGATGGAGGAAGAGCAAGCCGGTAGCCCAACCTCGAGGCGCTTGAACCGTGATGAAGGAAGTAGTTCAAAAGAAGTGGTGAAGATGTTAGAAGCGGATGATTTATCCGATCTCGGATAGTACTTGGGTGAGACCGGCATGTGGTTCAAAAAGGAGGTTTGACTTGTCAGGTCGAATGATAAGGATGAATTAGTGCCAACAAGAAAAGTAACGGGATGGAGAATGTGCATCGACTATCAAGGCTTAACAAAGCAACAAGGAAGGATCACTTTCCTCTTCCATTCATGGACCAAATGGAAAGGCTCGGGTCAACAATATTATTGCTTGATGGTTATTCGTACAATCAAATATCGTGAATCCGAAGATCAGAAGACGGCTTTCACATGTCCTTGGAATATTCGCAGATAGGCGTATGCCTTCGGTTTATAATGCGCCTGCAAGATTTCAAAGATGCATGCAAGCATATTTTCCGATTTGATTGAGAAAACAATTGAAGTTTTATGGATGATTTCTCCGCCTTTGAGCGTCATTTTGTGCTTGAAAATTTGAACCGCCTTGAAGAGGTGTGGATACCAATTTGGTCTTGAATTGGGAAAATGCAATTTCATGGTGACCGAGGGAATTGTCCTGGCCACAAAATATCTTCAAGAGGAATCGAGGTCGATAAAGCAAAGATTGATGTGATCGAGACACGCTCCCCACCTACCAATGTCAAAGGCATTCGAGCTTTCTAGGACATGCGGGATTCTATCAAGATTCATCAAAGAATTCTCAAAGATAGCCAAGCCTTTGAGCAACTTGCTCAACAAAGATAAGTCCTTCTTATTTGATAAAGATTGTTTATTGGCTTTTGAAAAATTGAAAGAAAATTTGATAATGCACCCATAATCACCGCCCCTAATTGGAAACTTGATTTGAATTGATGTGTGACAAGTGATTATGCGTGGAGCCGTGCTTGCCAAAGGAAGAACAAAATTTTCCATGCTATTCATTATGCGAGCAAAGTTTTGAACGATGCTCAAATTAATTACGCAACAACCGAAAAAGAGTTGCTCGAATTGTATATGCATTGAAAAGTTTCGCCCTTATCTTATTGGTCTGGGTAGTGGTTTTCACGGATCATTCCGCGATTAAATATTTGCTTACCAAACCGACTCTAAACAAAGGTTAATCCGATGAATTCTTCTTTACAAGAATTTGATTTAGAGGTACGAGATAAAAGGGTTCGAGAATTTGGTAGCGATCATTTATCTCTTTAGTGAACGGAAAATTACGGAAAGAAAAGGAGTGAAGGAGGAGTTTTGATGAGAAGTTGTTTGAATCCAAGAGCGGCCGTGGTTTGCCGACATGGCAAATTACAAAGCCGCTGGATTAATGCTGAGGATTTAACATGGAATGAAAAGTTAAAATTTTGGCCGATGCCAAGTATTATGTTTGGGACGAACCTTATATTTTTAGGTTGAGTAGTGATGGGTTGTAAGAAGGTGTGTGCTAATGAGGAAGCCAAAGATATTTTTGGCATTGTCACAATTCCACTTGTGGGGACACTATAATGGATTGCGAACGACCAAAGTCCTACAACGGGATTTTATTGGCCTTCACTATTTAAAGATGCTTATGCTCATGCTATGTTGTGATAAATGCCAAAGAAGTATATAGGCAAGAGGATGAAATGCCTTTGAACAACATGTTGGAAGTCGAGGTATTTGATTGTTGGGGAATTGATTTTGTCGGTCCATTTTCGCCGCTTTCAAATGAATACATTCTCGTGGCTTGATTACGTGTCTAAGTGGGTGGAGGCCATTGCTTCACCTATACGACGCCAAAACCGTTATAAAATTTTTAAAGAAAACATTTTCTCGGTTTACGGCCTTTGTTTTAATTAGTGATGGCGGTTTTGCAATACATCATACAAAAACTTTGAAACAATACGGTAAAGCATAAGGTGACAACTCCCTATCACCGCAATAATGGTCAAGTCAAGTGTCAAACAGGAAATTAAAAAGATTTTGGAAAAACGCTTCGGTTCTCAAAAGATTGGTCACAAATTGATGAAGCTTTATGGGCGATCGAATCGCCTATAAAGCTCCTATCGGACTAACCCTGCTTGGTTGTTTATGGCAAGACTTGTCACCTCTGTGAGATGGAGCACAAAGCTTTATGGGCTCCGATTCTTGAATTTTGATCCTTCTTGGCGGGTGATAAGAGAAAAGTGCAACTCGTGCAATTGGATGAAATGCGAGATGGGAGCACCATTCCAACCGAAGTACAAGGCAAAAGTGAAAGTTTCTCATGACAAAAGATTAAGCACAAGGAATTTCGACCGGGCAAAGTGTCCTTGTTTAATTCCGGATGAGACTTTTTCCGGAAAACTTAAGACAAAGTGGTCCGGTCTTTTCTAATCAAGGAAGTGAAAGATTATGGTGTCGTTGTCTTGCAAGACCGGAAGGAAAGAGTGAGTGGACTGTGAATGGGCATGAAACGGTATGTTGCGGAGAGGTGAGCCGCGACATTGTCGCGATCCTACTTCAATGATCCTTGGTCATCCCGACCGAGCCACCGACGTTAAATAAAGCGCTTGTTGGGAGACACCCCAACATTGTAAGTATTCTTGTTGCATTCATTTTGACATGTTCCTTTGTTAATTTGTTGTTTTTATAAAATTTCAAAATCAGGTAGTCGCGCTTAGCGCGATTTTGGCCCATCCTGCGAATATTTCGCTTTAGGGTTCCTGATTTTTTAAAAAATATTTTTCAAAAACCGTTTTTCTTAGGCCCAACTTAATCTTGGTTATATTTAAATAAAATAGGTTTAGTTTAACCTTTTCACTTTTCCTCTTCACTCAAAACTCTCCAAGAAAATTCAAAACCCCAACCCCAAATCAACAAATTTGTGTGAATTTCTTGTTCAAATCTTCAAACCAAGCATCTAGGTATGTTATTCTATGGTTTTCCCTTTTCAATTTCGTTGTTTTCTATTGTTTAGGTTAGAATTTAGAAACCTAGGTTTTGAAATTTAGGGTTTTTCTCTTAGGATTAGGTTGTTTAGATTGTAGAGAATGCTTAGATTAGGATTTTCGTTGCTATTAGGTCTGATTGTTTGGAGAAATTTCTGTTTTTACAGAAGAATTTTTCTGGAAATCGCAGAGCGCGCTTAGCGCCGTCTGCAGAATTCTGAAAAATTCTTATGCTGTGTTTTTGCATTGTTTGTTAGGTCTTGATGCTTTGTTGATTGGTTTCACCATTGCATGAATTATCTCTAACGGGCATCTCGTGTCAATTTTCGTTGATTTTTATGTTGTTTTCGATGGCTCCTAAACGACAACGTGTTTCTTCCGCCGGCCGGGTCCTCTCGATCCGCCTTTGATGGTGATCGCTTTCTAGGCCCGCTCAAGAGGCAAGATACAAAGAGCTCGAGGAGCGAACATTTGGACCGAAAGATCATCCGGCTCCAGAGGTGGCCATTATGCCACCCCCGATGATATCCTCGACAACTATGGTTCGGGTGTTCAGTGAGCCCTGCATCAAAAGAATGTTGAGCCGGTAAGGAGTTCTATGCCAACGCCATTCCGACCGGCGTGATTTGTCACTGCATAGGGCAAGTTGGTTCTTCTCGCGACCGCTATCAACAATTACCGGCATTAATTGACAAAGCCCTAGAGGATCGCTTGATGTTTACCATCACCACCGCCTGTAAGCACTGGGATCATGCTAAGGTCATGAGGAAGCTTGCGTTTTAACCGCACTCTTACGTTTAATAGTATTACAACCATCAACCAATCATTCCAAATTTCGAAACAAGTGCTCGTAGGCCGATGTGTGGCCATTATAATCCGAGACCTAGAATGTGTCATAACTTATCCGGTTGATCACGGGCCTTCAAAAGGGCCAAAGTTGTTTTTCCGCTGTGGGCACCTTACTATAGATGGGATCATTGATGATAACCATGTGATCGCTATTGTAGGGCCTGGATGATAACTCGCCGCCTGGGCTGTTCTCCTCGTAGTCAGATTTCTCGTGCCATTCTCCAAGAATGGAACCGACAAATGCATTTTCTCATCGAGAGCATTTATGTATATGCACGAGAGCATAGAGTAAATCATTGTAAATCGAGAGCCTGAATCACTTCACTGCACGAGCGAAATGAGTGCTTATGCTGTTGGTCCGGGTCGGGCCAAATGCAGGAGGAGGTGGGTGATGCCGATGGTGATGAGCGAGTGATGATGATGGAGAGGCGCTCGACCGTTCGAGACTTCGAGATTCCATCCTAGGCTTTGATTGATTGTCTTTATTTTATTGTCTTTATTTTATTTTATCACTTTTTAGTTTTTGGTTTTAGTTCTTTAAACTTTGGATTTTGTTGGTTGCCATCCATTTTTAGGATGTGCTTGTAATTCAATTGGCATTTTGTAGGCATGGAGCCTAAATACTTTTTAGTTTTAAACACCATTTTGGGGTGTCTTTTATTTTATTTTGTTTTATTTTGTTTTTATGTTTTATTTTATTTTAGATTATAGTTTATTTATTTTGAATTGTACTTCTTTGGTTTGTCCCGGTTTTCAACGGTACTCAAAAGCAAGTAAGTGTATTTCACCAAAGTGATGGTGATGATATAATTCTCGACTCGATCCACAAATAAGGTACATATTTAATCGCTTTGTAGAATATTAACATGTCTATGAAATTTGTGCTTTATGCAAAATATCTTGGCATGTACAAAAAAATTTGTGTTCACATTCGAATCATTAGGACTTAAACCACAAAGGTGAGAAGCTTTCCACCTTATACCAAATATTGAGTGTCTAATAGTTTTGTTAACTCGTATGATTCATGCTTAATCTTCATTTGTTTGTGATAATTTGGAAACTTAGAGATGATCAAGGTTTTTGTGCATTATGAGAAAACTATCAATTCCAAAAGGGCTTCAACTAACCGGAGGAGTGAATCCTTGTGAACCTTTTGAGCTTAAATTGTATTTGTAGGATGAATTTATCAAATCAACTAATTGTTAAGTAGGCCACTTAATAGTTGTTGATAATCTTTGAAAATTCAATGATAATTCATTCTATAAATTTTTCTTGTTTGTGAATACCAACCCTTTTTGTTGATTAACCCTTGAAGAGCATGTTCTTGAATAAAAAAGGATTGATATAAATGAAGTTGGGGAGGTAGATCAAAAAGAACCTAGAATTGATGACACAATGATCCTAAAGAAAGAAAAAAAGAATAGAGAAAAGAAAAATACAAAAGAAGAAAATTTGTATATGAAAAGAAAACAAAAAGAAAAAAAAAGAGGATCATTGTGTGAAAAAGAAAAGAGGTTGTGAATAATAAGAAGGGAATTAGTTTGTGAAATGCTCTTCATACTCTTTAACCCAATTTGTTTCAATGACTTTGTACTTAAATATCTTTGTTTCTAACCTAAGCCAAGTTACAACCTTGAAAGTCCTTAGTGATCTTTGTTTCCATTTTGTCATTTAACTTGTTTCATGAATGCATGAATTATTCTGATGTGCATGACTATTAGTGAGAGTGTTTAGTCCTTTGTAAATATTGCATTTTGTCTTCATGAATATTGAAGAAATGATTAGGTGATTCAAGTGTGAACATATCTTTTATTTTGTCTACATGTGTTGATATATTGTGTTTAGAACTTAATTCATATCCATGTTGTGTTTCAAGAAGCGATCGATGTGTGCTTTTGCCGTATATGTGAGTTTGAACCATCATTTTTGTGTGAGTTGCATGCTTACATTTTGTTTCTTCTTGCTTAGTGAGATTATTGACTTTTGTTTGGGGACAAACAAAGAAGTAAGTTTGGGAGAGTTGTTAGGACCAAATTGTAGCTATTTTGTACATGATTTTGTGGTCCTTAACAATGCCTTTTAATTAATTAGTAGTATTTATTTTAGTATTTTGGTTTAATTATGTTTTATTTAGTTTTGTTTATAATATATTATTTAACTTAGTTTACTTTTAATTGTAGGTTTTATTGATTAATTATCTCAAGCTTGGATTCAAGGACACTTGAAGAGCTCTTGGGATGATTCTTTTGAAGAAATTTTGATGAAGAAGCATGCTTGTGTCGCGCAACAAGGGTTGCAGTGCTGAGCGCCAACGTGAATAACCGGCTTAGCGTCATGAAAAATGTAAAAAGGATGTAATCCATGCTTTCATTTTTGGCCACCAACTCCATCATTTCCAAATGGCTTTTGTGTGTTAGGCAAGGAGCTCACTTCATCATCATTATCTTTCATTGTTGTAAAAATTAGGGCATAGAATTAGAGAGAAAACATAGTTCTTCTTCTTGATTCTTGAATGTTCATCATCTCCTCCAACAATCTTGTGAGCAAAGCAACCATGGAAATGTTTGCTAAGTTCTTTTGTGTCAAGATTAGAGGTAGTTGATCTAACTAGTATGTATTTCTTTTAATCCATTTGTGTATGAACATGGTTGATGATTAATATAGTTGAATATCTTTGTTCTTCATCTTTATGCTTTGAATCTTGTTTGAAAAGGATGCTTCAAAGTAGACCTAGGATATTCATCCACTAATGAACAAATGCTATAAATAGATTTGTGTGTTAGTGTTTACAAGTATTGAGCTTAATGTTTATCATGTCAATAGTGTGGTGAGAAATCATTCAATGATTAACATGATAAAACTCACAATCTTGGTGAGAAATCAACAAGATTGAGAGGATATGTATTTATGGAAATCATCAAACTAGTTCGCACTTGATTAATAGAGTATATGAAATTAGGTCAATGACACTAATCTTGACATGCTTCCATCAATTGAAAACAAACTCCAACTCTCTTGAATCCAAACCATAACTCTCTTTGAAAAGATTAATTTAGTTATTTGCTTGGAAATTCATGATACTAGTAGCTTAGGAAACAAACCCTTTGGTTACCTAAATCTTAAAATACGCTTTTCTATTGAAAGACTACAATATACACCAATCCTCGTGGAATCGATAATTAAAAATACTTGTTCGAATATTCCTACAATAAAGGTCACGAACCAAGATTGTTTCAAGAATGTGCGATCAATGGATTGAACAGATAGTTCTTGGCTCTAAAGTCACGCAACTTGCTTTCTTCTACAGATTTGTGTTGATTCGGCGAGCATCAATCTAATGATGACTCCCTGCCTCAATCAAACTCCAATACTCCTAGAACGAAGGAGATTCCATGAGCATAGACCAATGTTCATAGTAGCCACGAACTTAGGGACAAATGGATGAGTGAAATTGGTGGAATCTACTACGACGGAGGAAAACGATGAACGGAGAAAGAATATCGAGAACTCAGATATTTTGGGTAGTGATGAATGGCAGGGATCGGAACTGACTTTATCGTACCACTTGTTATGTAAAAAGGTTCCAACTCTTTTCATTCATTATTCCTTATGCCTTATATATGGCCACAAGACAATCTCACATGTAAGAGCGTTTCTTCCTATTTAGGCCCAACAGCCTTATACAGAGTAAACTCCAACATGCCTATGCTAAAACTTTATCAAGAGTTAAAATTTGTCAATTACAACATATAATTATTAAACTATCAATTTATAAAGGATGAAACAATTAAAATTGCATTAGTTCAATCGAAACATTTCGTGATCTCAGGGTGAAGAACCCGTAGAATCATAGAAGATTTTGTAGAATGTCATTTAATTATTGAAAATTTTGAATACGCAAATAATTTTCAATGAAACGTAATTTAACACCAAAACTTTTGTCATGAGTACCAAAATTTCAAATTTCACACTTTGATCAACAGTGCCTTTTTGTTAACAAATATAATTTTTTTAAAGATAAATAATAACAAAGACATTTTTAAAATTATAAAATTAGAGGTGTCAACTAAAATTTAGGGCAAGTAAAATCCTCGTTACTATATTAACTAGGCCCAAATAAATTCACCTCTGCGAAGAACGAAAAACCTTCAACACTTTCATCTCGAATCTTCTCGCGCCACACTTTCAACCTCTACAATCTTTTTCTCTACTTCAATTTTTCGGAAACAAAAGAACCCTGAATCCTTCTCGTCGAATGCACCTTCCTGTTTCTTATTTTTCTTCCACTTGTTCACGGTAAGTGTTCTGATATTTTCTACCTTTGATATGCATATAAGGTGTTTGTAAAATGTTCTGTGTGGAATAGATTGTGTTATTGTTATGTCTTTGATGAATTGGATGTTGCCATTTGATGCTGATCTGTGTTTTGATTTGGATTAGTTTGGTTGCTGAATGTGCTGTTGAAAGTTGCAGTTGGTAATCAAAGGAAAGTTGCAGTTGGTAATCAAAGGAAAGGAGGAAAAGTAACTTGTTGGCCCTGCCATTTGAATAATGGCAGATACTATAGTTACAACTGACCAGTCTTCTACTTCCTCGCTAAACCCTACCCGAATAATCTGTCACGTGTAAGTTCCTCTGGATTTTGTTATAGTTTTTCACAACATATTAGATATTTTCTACTGAGATAATGATTAAATAATGCTTTCTGACTTTTTTCATACGAAAACAGATGTCAGAAGCAGTTTTCTCAATACACATGTCCTCGATGCACCAGATACTGCTCCCTCCCATGTTATAAAGTAAGTGAAGTTACATAATGGTTATGTTTGATTTGTGAATTGTAATAAAGTTCACTCCTTTCTATGAATACTCTAATTAAGTCTTGTTCCTTGTTTGCTATGAACTGCTGTAGTTTTGAATTTTGATCGCTTTTATTGTTGTTTTATAGTCTCATAGTCTTCGCTTGTACTGAATCCTTCATGAAAGAAAATGTTGTTCAAGAGCTACAGCAAATGCAACCTGACGAGCAAACCAAACAGAAAATGTTGGACATACTGAAGAGGTTTCATTCAGAAGAGGAAATGGATAACATGGATGAGGATTGTAAGTCATCCGTACTTCTTGCTTTGCTTTTAGAAATTCAAATGTTTCGGAGTTGTTTTAGTGCACTCTTGTTAAATATTTATCTCTTCTTGTGAACTTATTTAGTTTTGTATTTTTCTTCTGAAGCGTATTTTTTCACTTATAACAAAAACATTCAATTCAACAACTTTCTAGCTTTTTTGTCAAAAAAAATACACCTTCCTTGCTTTGTCCCAAAATGTGGAGTTCATATTCAATTCATTCCTCTATTAAAACCTAATTTTGTAGAAGATGTTGGCCTTTCATAGCTGCTGCTTGATTTATTGTCGAAGAAGCATTTAGTTAATATAGAATCTAGAATTACTGAAACCTGGCATTGTTAATCATTTAACTTATGTATTTTGTAAACAAATTATCACATCATAAGCAAAATTTTATTATTGTGTTTGATCATGTTGGGAAGAGTTCTTGAGGTTGTAATTCCTAAGAATACCAATAATGGAAGGTGCTGAATTTCTATCTGATTGTTTTCTCAGCTTTTGAAGATTCAACTTTGTCTGAGGAGACGATTGAAAAATATTGTCAGGTATGTTCCTGTTGAATATTATTCTTTATTCTTTATAGCTTATGCTGTCTAGTTGCTCTACCTTGCACCGCCAGTGAAAAATAATTGTGTCTATCTCATGGTTGGGTGAGGCTGATTTGATTTTCATATCCCTACAGGACAAGAAATCAGTTTTGATGATTTATCTCTTGAAGAGAAGAAACGATTTCAAAGAGCTTATTGTGGGGAATTAAGCAAGATGATCTCACCGTGGGACCATGGTGGTCAAAGCATTCTGCCAGAAATATTCGCCTTAGTAGGGAAGGAACTCAACTTGTTCAACCTCTTCAGAGCAGGAGTCTCTAGATGATTCTGAGAGTAACGAATCAAGTGAAATTCTCTCGGCCCTGAAGTCCTGCTTACCTTTTAAGTAGGCTTAGTTCAAGGAACCATCACTCTCTTAACTGTTCATCTAGTTGATATATTATACAGCTATTGCTTCACTCTTCGCCTACAACGGGATTGGAGGTCAGACCCAATAGGGTCAGTCATGGTTGTGTTGAGTGTATCTTCAGTTTTGTCAAGGTGGGCAGCCAGAGACTGTACTGGAAGCCCTCACACATTGCTTGGAGCAAGTATGCTCTCCAGCTTACAGACACATGGGTGGGCTGCAATTTGGTTTAGGTGTTATTGATGATGTGATCAGTCTACTTTCATTAGGAGGCCCTCTATGGTGTGCACCTTTGCGATATGCGCCGGCTGATTCAAGAAGGAGAAAAGGAGGCCAAATCTGAAAAGCCAAGAAAGTTTAGGAGGAATGAGACTAGAAGTGCTATTAAGCAGGCAGAAAGAAAATATATTTCATCATGTGTTGTTCATGAGCAGCCAAAGGAAGCCTGGTCTTTATCAGCCATTGTAACAACACAAGAAACACTGGCCATGAACTTTCAGGGTAGTAATAAGCCTGAAAATTTGAATAGACCAGAAACCAGAGGCAAATGTTTAATTGAAGAGATTGAATGATTTACGCAAATTGTTGTTCCTTTATGGGTAACACATTTATTTATCTCTTGAAAGTATGTAAACTTGAAATAGTTGCTCTCAATGCAGTTCTGTACCATATACTTAGATGTAGAAATCTGCATTTTCAAATATGGGTAATGTATTAAACTTCTATTTATTGATGAATAATTTGACTTGAATTACTTTAGTTACCATATTTTCTTTTATATTTTCTTACTTCAATCAAATGGGCATTTAATCAGTTTACAGTAGAAGTCATTCTTGCATGATTGGTGATTAATTGTACCAACTCTGACCAAAGAAGATTTACTACAGAGAAAATGCCAAGGATGTAACAGTCACCAACTTCCAAAAGATAACGTGTTATAATAGGAAGCCTGGATGAATCTAAGCGTATACTTCACTCTCACTTCAAATATCAAAATCAGTCCAAGTTGCGTTGTTGAATGAGTGTAGAACTTGCTACTCAACTAAGCTCAACTGTTTATTTATTTCTTCAACTCCAAAACCACCTCTTTCACACACACGCATTCTCTTCATTGATTCCTTCTCAATTATTTCCATTCAACTCCTAATAATGTCATCGCCAGTCTCCACCACCCTCTCATCACCACCCTACGACTGCCTTAAAGCCGCCAAAGAATTGGACAACCAAAGCCGGAGTAAAAGGCTTAATAGACCCGTATCAAAACCATTCCATCTTTCTTTATTCATCCACCGAAATCCTATCTGACCTGGCTCCAGGATCCGGACCTGAACCAGAAATTCCACAATTGACCTCTCTGCTATACACGATCCTCCCACCACCGGTGGATCAGATTCGTCTGCTGTGAGTACAGTCGGATTCTTTCAGGTGATCAACCACGTATCGCTGGATTTACTAAGAAATGTTGTTGGTTCTATGAAGGCCTTTCATGAACAGCCTCATGGAGGTGGGCCCAGGTGTACCGGGAGGCAGGCGACAGGCGATCGATATATCCAACGTGGATCTTTTCACTCTAAAGCTGCAAGCTGGCGGGACACACTCCAGGTTCTTACAAAACTAAACTTTACAAAATTGATACCAAGTCTGTTATCTTGTTTGTTAAAAGTGTATTATCTACGGTTTAAAAATTGATAAATCATTAAGTAAATTCAACAAAACTGTGAGATAAATCAAAACTCTTTGAATTAAAAATAGCGAACTAATTTCAAAACTGTAGTTTAGCTCTACAATACTATTAGAGTCTCAGTGATTAAAATGATCCATCAACAGAACTAATGCTTGAGAAATTCAATTTCAAAATCACTTTAAAGTCTTAGAGACTAAATTTTCAAATGTGTGAATTTCATAATTAAATGGTATTTAGTCGTAATTTGAATGGAATTACAGATTAAGACGGACCGTCCCAGCGGAAGAGAAGGAGATTCCAGAGGTGTGCAGAAAGGAAGTAATGGAGGATAGAGAAGTAGTGCTAGGAGATATTTTGCTGGGTTTGTTGAGTGAAGGGTTGGGATTAGGTGAAGAAGGTTTCAAGGAACTGGGCTTGTCACAGGGGAGAGTGATGGCTGCCCACTATTATCCATATTGCCCTCAGCCTAATCTTACTGTTGGACTCAACTCCCATGCAGATCCGGGGCATTGACAATATTGTTGCAGGGTCATATCGGTGGCTTACAGGTTCGGACGCAACACGGTTGATCATGTCAAGCCTCTTGATGGAGCTATAGTTATCAACATTGGAGATTTACCAGGTCAATTTTATTTTATAATCATTTTCCTTCTTATTAAAATTTTGATTTCTCACATCGATCATTTTGTGTCTCAGATAATTTCTAATGAGGAGTACAAGAGTGCTGATCATCGCCAGACAACAATTGCCTAATGAGCCGAGTCTCGTTGCTTTTTCTTGATCCCGGTAATAGGAGAAGCTCTTGGACCTTACCAGAGCTAACATCAGCAGAGAAACCAGCTCTTATAGAAATTTCACACTAACGAGTTTATGACAAGGTTCTTCAAGAAAGAGTTAGATGGTAAATCATTGACAAATTTCTTCAGACAATGATGTGTTTAGTTTAGGTTGGTACAGATATATAGATGTAAAGTAAGTTTTAAAATGGTTGTTGAACTGTTAATACTTATTATGCAAGTAGATTGATGAACAAAGGTGTTGTATATTAGTATGTGATTTCTACATGAAGCTTGAATTAGTCATGGCAATATGAAGTTCACATGAACTGAATTGAATATAGAAATTAAATATATTCACATAGAATAAAGAGACATTTCTTGGCCCTAGGACCTAATTTGATTCTATTAGACATTATGGCGGAAGCAAAGAAAAGGCAAAAAAAAATTAATCATGAAATGTTGGAGGATATTGATATTGACATTGAAATGGAGTTTTGTTCTTGAAAGTAGGAGTACAAGTTATATTTATTAAATATATATGTTGTAAAACATATGAAGAAAAGCATTTTCAAAGTTTAGAATGAAATGTTAAAACCCTATTGACATTAAATGAGGGTTATGTTTTTTTCCGAATAAGAGTTTTATTGAGGTATTCTATACAAGAAGTTTGATGGATAATTCCTAATAATTCATAGAAAGATGGCACGATGAATTCACTTTACTTTCATTACAATCATAATGCTTTCAATTTTAGTTGAAATTAAAGTTAAACAAAGTTATAAGAGGTTTTTTTTACAAGAAGGGTCAAGCCCAAAAAGGAGAACTACAGATACAAATGGGAAATAGGATTTTAAAGAGATTTAGATCTAACAAAGTCCGAATAAATAAGAGGCACGCGTAAAATTACAAAAGGATTTCTAAATGCAAATACTATGTCATTAAGACGTAGACAACCATTAGCCTCCGATAAGTATGCCTACACTTCTACACCTTGACAATGAAGTTTCATGATTCTAGCAATTAAATTGCTACCGTTATTAATCATGTTCCACTTGATATTCCTTAATAACTTATTGAGAATCGCTTCAACAATGATGCTATTAAACCCCATCCTATAGGCAAGTTGAAGCCCTTCATAAACCCCCACAACTCAAATATGCTAACAATTACAATCACCAAGCGATTTGAAAACCCAAGCAACTCACCAATCACCTCTTATAGTGCCACCACATCCAAAGATAAAGGCAACGACGAACAAATGGAAAGGGTGAGATATCTACTAATATAAACAAGTGTATGATAAATAATATATTGATTAAATCATACAAAATTATCACATCGCACTAATACACATCACAACAACTTCCCAATTAACGACAACACAAAACCACTTCACCGTTAGCAATAAACATAATTTATTTCACAATTAATAACAACGTATTCAAATGAGACAACATGTATATGATCCGTACAATGTGAGCTTCATCTCCTCACTATTGCCAATTAATAGAGACATAAGACATAAACCTTCAATAATTTCGCCAATATGCACTTTACGAGGAAACAAACAATGCAACACTAACAACATGCAATAACAATATAAATTCACTATACGAGGCATATGTCTATCTCTATTGTTATTACCAATAATTGAGGTAATTATGCCACTAAAACATCCCGCAACTCGCATAAACAACAATATACAACAACATATTCCTCGCCACTAATTCATGATAACAACAACACGATGCACTCACACATTTCAACAAAGTAAACAATCGAATCACCTACTAAAATATACTTAATCATTCAAAATTTTCATTAATTCCGACAACTAATTTTACCGCCTAATTTACTAAAACTGCTAATCTTGATCGCTTTACACATTACCATTATTACCAAAATTACGTTATCATTTTCTAACTATAATACTAATATTCTATTTTTTCGTATTTATTTTACAATCGCAACTAAATTACTCGCACTTATAATTTTTACTAATAATGATATTTTATCATCATCTAATTATATATCACATTATATTTTATCATCACTTTATTCGAGCCCTATTTATAGAGGTGCATAGACCTCGATTTCTTCATGCAACGCCCTGTGGCTTTCCACGCCACATAATTAGTTGCCTTTAAGGAAAATAACATCTGTCGTCACCAATAATAACTGCTTCCATAACGTGTGTTGTCGCATAATGATGAGCGGTTACACTCTTCTTAGTTCGGCCACGACATAAAAGATTCATAATGGTCGAGCTTAGAGTAACCCCTAGATCCGTGGTATGAGCTCGGCTGCTACCTCTTCATCTTCTTCCATGCTCAAGCGGTGGCCCGACCCGAGTCGGCAGGGACCTACCGTTGCACCCCAAAAATATGCCCTTATCTCAATTTTATCCGTTTAGGCTTCACGCTTATCATAACATTCACATGCATTCATACCACGTTCTATGGTTACCGGATGAGTCGATCAAAGATTTTGCTCGAACGGAAAGACGTGGTGCTTTCTAACTAGTCAAAGATATTTGAAACGACGTAGGTTTAAACAATGAATTTTATCCTTTCTTATCTATCGTTTTGGGTTTGATTTGATTGTTGAAATGAGCCTTTCTTGATAGAACTGTAGAAGCTTTGTTGTTTTCAATATTGTTTCTCGTTCAAGAGATATTTCATCACAGTTTAGGGCTTATTGGTTCGATTTTACTCGCAAAGCCCGTGCCTTGGTTTCTTCCGATTATTTAGTTCATTCTTCGAAGTAAAAAGTTAAGCAATTAGCCGATTATTGATCAGCCTCGAGTTTTGTCATTTGACTTCACAACTTGTTTTGTCTTGCAAGATTGACGATGGCATGTGTGAAAATACCATCAGAGGCTTGTTTACAAGATTCTCGAGAATGTCAAGTCGCCAATTGCCTAGACCTTTTCTCGGTCACGCTCATCACTACTTAGATTCAAGGCATCAATGTAAAGTTAAAAGTTCTTATGAAATTCATTTGGTTTCAAATCTTCTTCTACTACCAATTTGTTTCTATTTGCAACAATGATAATCCCATTAATTTTAAGTGGAATCATCGCTCAATTCTAAAGGATCATGAAATCATCAAAGTTGACTAAGGTTTTGAATCAAGAACTTATTTGAAACTTAGAGTTTCATTTTCATTTCATGGTAAAGGGCTCCCGTCACATGAATGGATAAACACGAAGCTTTATACGGAAATTCAAAGGAATTCAAGTATTGCTTAAATCCAAGTCATCAAACCATCTTTGCATCAAGAAGAGTCTAATTCTTAAGTTTCACATACTATAGGATTCAAACCTAAAAATACAACAACTCAGCATATCGTTTGATTCAAGACTACGGATCAAGTTATGGATTGATTTGGAATCAAGCCTATTCTAATCAACATTTCACATGTCAGGTCTCAAACCAAGCATTATTAGTTTATGACGATTTTAATAATATTTGCATGACGGATTTCCAACTTTCATATACAATTGCTAACGATGAAGACTTATTGATATTATTCAAGATCTAAAGCTAAGACTATGTTGACATAATCAACAACCGTGTTCATGAAATTTTAAGAGTCAAATTACTCTAATGTTTTATTCGCAAAAAAATGCAAGAGTGTCAAGATGTGTATTACAACTTGTCAAAACTTTAAATACAAGTCACAAGTTACAAGGTTCCTATAATACTAGTACATCCTAAACTATTTGTGAATCTCCAATAAGAAGTTTTCAACGGATATGTTCGACTTCATTTCAAGCCTTCCTCTCGATCTTCAAGTATCCATTCCTCCATGTTCGAATGATGCCATAAGCCACATTCATGGTTCATCTTTCACTTTACTTTATTAATCCAATGCCCGGTTACATGAAACAAGAAAAGAAATGTTTAGCAAATGATCAATCCAAATACGAATATACAAAAAGACAATGCTTTATCTCATCATTAGGGAACCTAGCGGAATTAGGAAATCAAGGTTGATTTGATCAGACCAACAACCAAATTTCAGAAAATCATCGGCCATAAACCCGCTTACTACAACTCAAGAATGTTTAATTCTTGTCTACGTAGAAAGAAGAAAACATATATAACTCAAAGATGGCATCATAGTATGAACTTTAACATGTATAAAGCAAGGCCGATACCATTTCATAATATTTTACCATAAACAAGATCAAACAGCCAACATCGAATATATAGCAATTTAAACAAAGATCAAACAAACAATATAGTCGTAAATCATCACCTAATGCAAATGTTGGAAGTCACCAAGAAATTTTGTAAGGCCTTTTCTGTAAAATCGAATAACAAGAACCAGAAACCCTAACTCGCATAAGATTTGCATCAATATTACACAAGAACCAAGAGGGCGATGCTCACACAACAAACCCCAAAACTCAAAACCCCAATTTTCCGTAAAGAACCCAACATACGAGAAAGCTCAACAACCCTATCATCATTTTCCAAAAAGACCTTCGTAAAGGCAAAACCGCCGTAAGTGAGTTTATGTAATGATTGTCTCACTGGTTATGGGTGTTGTAAATGCTGCTTGAATTTCTCTCAATCATCACCATAGCTTTTCTCATTGTTGCATTTCCATCATAGGTTTTCCTCCGACAACAATCATTTTGCCTAAATAGAAGTTAGGTTTTTTCCCTTTCCGCTCCCACAACTCAGAACACAAATTGTAAATCGAAAACATGAAACATAACGATAGCAAAGAATAGAGAGATGGTCGCGACAAATTTAGATCGAGAGAGATGTTTTAATCGCACTTGTTTCAAAAAGCGACGAGAGAGATGAGAGAATCCGAGGATCGAGCGATCGGAGCGTCGATGAGTTCAGGAAAACGCGATTCGAGAGATGCGAATAGTTGAGATCATGAGTTCGAGAGAGATCATCAGATGTATGAGAGAGTTTGAGAGAGACGGTGAGAGATCTGTGAGTAGAGGATGAGAGAGTGTAAACCGATTTTCCTTTATTATTTGTTATAAAATAAATTAAGTTGGTATTAGATTCATCTAATTAGATTATTTTTTAAAAATAAGTTTGGTTAGTATTAGTGTTTAATTAGGATTAGATTTCTTTATTTGTTATATATAAAAAACCGATTTAGATTAGTATTAGTCGAGATATAATTAGGTCGTGTTGTTTAGTCCAAATGACACTTGTCACCGCCTGCTTGGTCCGCTTGTCATCTAATGGTGTACACCTATGGTAGCAACTATGTCTTCCTTACAGCCTAGATTTGTCTCAAAAATAGATCTAACGCCTTAACGGTGGACCACACTATGCTCATGGAAGGCTCATACAAAATCCAGCATTGTTTTGGGCTCGGGCTCACTTGTCGCTTTGCAAGCATTTAAAGCTCCATCGCCCATTTCTAACTCTCTTTATTATTATTATTATTATTATTATGCAAGTTTTTATATTGATGTATTAAATAATAATTAGTATAAGATATTTTTATTTTACAATATCAATTAAATTAGTTGATTTTATCATAGAAAAATCATCCTAATAATTATTTAAATCGCTGATTGTACACCCCATTTTCTTTATTTCCGAATGATATCAGAACCTGGGAAAACAATTGGTCTACATACCAATAACCATCACCAGTAGTCTCACGGGTTGGGGATATGAGCACCTATCCTCACGAGGTTAATCAAGTCCATACTTGTTAATCATAACCCAAACATCATTTCTCTACGCCCAACGCCGCTTTCAAACACTTTCAAATCAAACAATTAATTGAACTTGTTCTTGAAAATCAATTTTTCTACAAAAAAGAACATTTGATAAGATTTGTTTTAATAGTCAGAGTTAGCTCAACATTAGAATTTAATCGAAGTTTCTAATTGATTGATGATACTAACAATTGAGAACTTCAAACCATGTTCTAAACAAAAACATAGCGCTATGGTATTTAATTAAATTGTTGGATGATAGCCCCATATTATTTAAATGAAGTATTTGGGCCATTAGATGATAGCTAACGACTAAATACTTATTCCATACTTAAAAGTGAACTTTGTTTCACCTCACATTTTATAATAAAGATTTTGACGAGAGATTGGCCGAGTCCCTCAATAACTTTGTATTGAATCGTTAGATGATAGCCCAACTTTGGTACTTAACACCACATTAAATCAATTCAACCCATTCAACTTTTCCTTCATACGTCAAAAACATTTTCTAAACAATCCGCATTAACAAGAACTACGAGTTTTGACTCTCCATTGCACTAGAATACGAGGCACGGTTTCAAACCAGGTCAAACTCAAAATAATAATAAACAAACCCTTTTCTTTTTTATCATAACTTAGAACAATACATTGCACAAACACATTTTAACTAACTGGTCTCATGAGTACGATGGACGAAGGGTGCTACCTTCCTCTTGAATCGATTAATCCATGCTTTTATCTCTATCTGGTTTCTGTTTTATCATATTTCTGCTCTTCAGAACAAATAAAATTAAAGCATCTTGAAATTCATTCAATGATTTGAAAACCAGTTGTTTCATCACCACATCCATGATATCCTCGCTTTTGATCGTTAACCATGTCCTCTTTTTATCTCCTCTATCCCGAGAAATAGATTTATGTATGAACAAAGCCTTATTCATAATATCCAACTTTCGCAAACCCAAACCACCTTATCCTTTGCGTCACCACCTTCCAATTAATAACATGATATTTCCTATTATTATCACCCCAAATGAAGTGCATTGAGTTTAGGAATAAATCAATACAACTTGGAATCTCATGTCATCATAGGATAAATAAGAAGCGCTCAATAACACTTTTGCAAGTGTGACCACCAAAAGCAAGTTGCATCCTCTTAAGTAAGTTTAGAGCTTATTTTATCAACAATATATTGATAATCCTCACACTTTGCCACCACATGTTAAAGGCACGCCAGATGTTTCCTGCTATATTTCAACAAACTTACATATGTACCAAAATATTTCGCATTATGCTAACATTCTTGAGAATTAAATCCTCGCTTTTCCTCGTTGACTTGTTTCCCTGCTACAAACCGATTCTAATGAAGACACACATTCCATTTGCTTTTCATTCGCTTCTCCAAACAATAATAAGTCATCCACAAACATAAGATGCGACACAACGGGTCCATGTTTACCAAGATGAATAGTCACTTCCATCATCTTCAATCATAAATTAAAGGTGAAAGCCTATCTATACAGAGAACAAATAAATATGGTGAAATTGAGTCTCTCTAACTAATCCCCACGATGCTTGAAATAATTTAAGTGTACCATTCCACTTGACGCTTGTTTCACACCACACTCCATACAAAATAATGTTAATCATCCTTCTTGAAGCTTAATTTCTCAAAATCCATATAAAATCCACACTCAATTTATCATATGCCGACAAATCAACTTTAATTACAAAATATCCTCTTGCCCTTCATGGATGAATCGCATTGTATGAATGATTTACCTAAATCAAGCTTCATATATATGGTGAAGAGAGATGAACATGTTCAAAGCAACACCTATAAAATGATTAACTTTAGTAAAAGATACCAAATCTCAACAAAGTTGAAAAAATTGAACATAAAAAACCCCAACAAACACGTGGCAGTTGATAAGACAGGAGCATTGTAGAGTTTTTTTCCATAACCATCAATCTTGATTGAAAAAGTTGAATCTAATATAATCAAAATCAATACATACCATGGTGTTGAGTTTGAGTGTAGAACTTTTTCTACTAAACTAAACCCAACTACTTATCCTTCTTTTTCAACTGCAAAACCCCAAAACACTATTCCATTGCATCTTCATCATTTCCATTCAATTCCCAACAAATGTCATCACCAATCGCCACCCCACCAACCACCGCCTCATCTCCCTCCTACGACCGTCTCAAAGCCGTCAAAGACTTGACGAAACCAAAGCCGGCGTAAAAGGCCTCATCGACCCGGTATCAAACCATCCCTTCTTTCTTCATTCACCCGCCCGAAACCCTATCCGACCTGCTCCAGGATCCCAATTCCAAAACCTGAAATCAACCATCTGCCTCCTCAGATTCGTTCGCGAGTACATTCGGTTTCTTTCAGGTGATCAACCAGAATTAAGTTTATTGGTGCTGTGAAGGCGTTTCATGAACAGCCTGCGGAGGTTAGGGCAAAAGTGTACCGTAGGCAGGTAGGATCCGGCGTTTCGTATATTTCAACGTCGATCTCTTCACTTCTAAAGCTGCTAGTTGGCGCGATACACTTCAGGTTCCGACGAAACTAAAATCTTCTAAAGAATATTTATATGTTTTTGTTTAGAATCAATTTGCATCCCAGTAGCAAAAGTTATATTTTAGGGTGTGTTTGGATTGGTGTTAGACAAATTGAGTTTAGTAGAATTGATTTATGTTTGGATATATTTATGTAAAAGTGACTTGACCGATAAATTTCATTGTAAAAATCATCCGAATCAATTTAGGAAGTAGAAGTTATAATTTAGCTTCAAGTAGAATCAATTCTGGAGACAGAATCAATTCTACTTTTAACAAACTAAACACTTAAATCACCCAGAATCAATTCTATATCTATAGAATTGATTTGGGTCTTGTAGAAGTGGAACCAAACATACACTAGTTTTAGAATCACTTTTCATTCTAGCGGAAAACATATAAATAATACATTTGTGTGCTTTAATAAAGCTTATCTTTGATTATGTGGTGAAGAAAATTGATTGAAGCTTATCTTTGGTTCTGCTGTGAAGAAAATTGATTTTGAGTAAAATTGATTATGGTTAGAAGTATAAAGTTGATTATGGTTAGAAGTCATTTGACTGTAAAGTGATTTATGTTTGATAAATTTATTCAAAATGAGTTATACACAGTGTAAAAGTTATGTTTAGACTCAACAAATACAAATCATAAATTTAAGTAGAATCAATTGTGGCAAGCATAATCAATTATATTAGAGAGGCATCAAACATGTCACAATCAATCAAACATGTCACAATCAATTCTACAACTCCAAACATGCTTGAAACCAAACATAAACAAAGTGAAACCAGATGTACACTTATCAAAGTTAAGTTAACATGAATATATTGTTTGTGAGAAAATGAATAGAAATGAAAGCTTTGTGCAATTGCTGAATCATGCAGTTTGTCTGAAAATTAAAATCCTCAACGAGATCAATCTTTCATAACAATATTAGTGATTACAATGATACATAATCAGGACTTATCTGCCCGACAATTTCTATTTCAAAAGCATTTTAAAATCTTAGGGACTGATTTATCTTACGAATACAATTTTCAGAAGTAAAATGTTATTTGATAATTATTTTAATGGACTTTCCCAGATTAGGACGGGCCGATTGCTGCAAGAGGAGATTCCAGAGTGTGTAGAAAGGAGGTAATAGAGGATAGAGAAGTAGTGCGTAGGAGATATTTTGCTGGGTTTATTGAGTGAAGGGTTGGGATTAGGTGAAGGAGGGCTCAAGGAACTGGGTTTGTCACAAGGAGGCTGATGGTTGGCCACTATTATCCATTTTGTCCTCAGCCTAATCTTACTGTTGGACTCAACTCCCATGCAGATCCAGGGCATTGATTATATTATTGCAGGATCATATCGGTGGCTTATAGGTTAGGACCCAACAAGGTTGGGTCTATGTCAAACCTCTTGATGGAGCCTTGGTTATCAACATTGGAGATTTACTTCAGGTCAATTATATTTCTCTCTTTATTGAATGTTGTTTTCGTGCCATTTCTTTTTCTAATGCTAATAATTTTCCTTTCTTTTTAAAATTTAATTTCTCCCATCGATCATTTTGTGTCTCAGATAATTTCTAACGAGGAGTACAAGAGTGCTGATCATAGGGTATTAGCAAATTCTTCTAATGAGCCATGAGTCTCAAGTGCTGTTTTCCTAATGTCGGGTGACAGGGAGAAGCTCTTTGACCTTTACCAGAGCTAACATCAGCAGAAAACCTGCTCTTTATAGAAAGTTCACACTCAGCTTAATTTTTGACAAGGTTCTTCAAGAAAGAGCTAGATGGAAAATCATTGACAAATTTCTTCAGACAATGATTTATTTATAGCTCTGGTTGCAGCTGATATATCAATGTAAATGTAACTTTGTAAAATGGTCACTTCACTGTTGATACATATTGTGCAACTACGTTGTTGAATAAATTTACAATATTCTTAGAAAAAACCGTTATACAAACAAATTACTTACATTTATCCATTTGTATTTATTTCAAATGAAAGACATGGTTGTTTGTAGCATCTTTAGTGAAGTCAAGATTGTCATTCAGTAGCACTAATCTGTTATTAATTTTTAAAATTGTTATTGAATTTTTGTTTTGTGATTGTTCTGTAATTAGTTGCTTTAAAAAAGTAGTATTTGAAACGATTCATTCATGACTAGTGAGTGTTTCCTATTTCCCAAATACTTGAGGAAAGGTTTGTCTCTTCCCTCAGGCCCCTCACTGCTTATCTAGACTCAGTACTGCTGCGCATGATGTATTCATTGTAGTTGGCCATAAAAATCTTAATTTTCCAACATAACTTATAACATGGATGAGCCAAAATTTTACAACTCCACTGACCATAGAGCAACACATGCTTCCAGTTGCAACTCAACACAAAATAAGGAGCCTAACAAGTCTGTTGCATATATTGACTCTGATATTGGCCATAAAATTCAATGTTTCACACCAACATAACAAGTATAAGGTCAGAGTCTCTCTTCCTAGAATTCTACCTTGCATTCTTACCCTTTCCAAACCATGCAGCCATCTCTTCATCATCAGAGCTCGGGTTATCAGAAGAACTAAACTCGTCATCAGTTTCACTTTGCCAAGAATGCTTTTGCACTTATCTGGCGATTGTTCTTATAAGCTTCTCCCCTTTCTGTCTTAGACATGCTAGTCTTACCTCCAGCAATAGGAAAAGCTAAAACTTCTGAAGTATCATTTGAGTTCTCTAAATACTTATGTTCAGTTACATCTTCTACAAATCTCCACTTTTGTGAATCTCTATTCCTGCTCTTTCTCTCAGAAGTTATTGGTGATTCTTTGTTACTATCAAACCGATATTCTGCAAAAGTCATGCTATCTTCTCCTTGAGGTCGAAGGGAAGAGTTTGAAGTATTTGACATCTTAGGTCTTCTATGATCGCATTTCAGGCATACCATGTTTCTTCTGAAATTGATGTAGTTGCAACTACACAAATAATTTTCATTTCAGTACCAAGTAAAAAAAAAACCTAAAAACAGAAACAAAATAAACATTACTTACGATCGTGATTCCTACCCCTGGATTAACGCGATTTGAAGGCCCCTCTTTGCATTGCAAACATCTTGTATTCCTTGCAAAATTGAGGAAGTTGCATCTGCATATAACAAATTAATTAGTCTTAGAAATTAAATACCAGTCATACAAAAGCTACATGATATAATTGGTCATTACTTGTTGCATATCCAATCTCCCTTCTTCAATGGTAAATGATTATTATCCTCCTTCAATTGCTTGATCTTTTCCTCACAGAAGGTGTCACAGTGCAAGCACTTGATATTTCTCGCGAAGTTGTGAAAATTGCATCTGGCAATGAGTTTGAAACAAAAGCATAAACAGGTATAAAAAGAAGAAAAAAAACAATGCAAATGTTTTACAAAGAATGATTACTAGATAGAAATAAAGCCATACTTGGGGCAAAGCCAATCGCCTTGCTTCATAGGACCATGTTTTTTGCCTTTATCTTGTGGATTGTGACAAACTTCTTTGACAGCATCGTCTGTGGTGACTGAAAAATTGGGTTTTTGGTCTTCAGTACTGCACGCTACTATCTTTTTCAGCAGTCTTCTCACAGATTCTTTTACCATTTTATTAAGAGATGGTTTGTTATCCACTGAACCGATAATTGGGCAAGCCCATAAGTCAAAATAATACGCATAACATCCACTGTTCTTCCACCTTCATCTTCACGCTCGCGTTCACGAATGCCCTTTCACAGTTCCCTCTCAAATTACACGAGCTGCACACCTGGTCATAGTATCAGTGAACTGAAGTTTAGAAAAAAAAATAGCTGTGTAGAATCAAAATTGTGAACTATGCAATAAAGAAAAGTAAACAACGGTAGAAACATGGTCATCAATCATCACCAACATTTCCTCACAACTCCTGCATATGCTCTCAGACGCTTCCCAGTTGATCACTTTCCTATCTAAGCTTGGACATCCAAATGTTACTATAACTCCTATATCTTTTCGAGACAAAACCTGGTGGGAAAAAGTCATTTGGAAAATAATGAAATGGGTGTAATTACCTATAACAAAAGTATTAATTCAGTTGTATATGCATACAAGAATTGAAACAATGCAACCATTATTACACTACCAATGTCATTTAGTTATAAACACAAACACCTTGCCTACGCGCCTAAACATCACATTCAAAACCAACCCTTCGATACAAAACAACTCAAATTACGTACAAGAACAGATTTTTATTCACCTTAAGAGATGAGAATGATCTCTACCAAAGTTAAGGCAAGCGGTTCTAATAAGATTGGATTCTTTTGAACCCAAATGAGAATTCAAAAATGGGTTACCCTCTGCATGGAAGTGACCCTTTTTGAGCAAACATTCCATCAAGTCTACCCATTCAGGCCAAGGATGAGAAATCTGAAACGCGGGTTTTCTTCATCTTCTCGTTGTTGTTGATGATGATTCTTCCATTTGGATTCATGCAAATGGGTTTGGTTTGGATTGGAGTGTGTGAATGAGTGAAGTGAGGACAGTTTTGTCGTTGAAATTTGTTGTTGGGTTGTAGTGAAACTGATGAAAACGTTTCAAAATGTTTCGAATCATCATTCCCACTGCTCCTTTTGCTCAATTTCACCATGCGTGATATTTAAATGCAGAAAATCACTTTAATATAATAATAGTTCATCACATATATATATATATATATATATATATATATATATGATGTTTATGAGTTTATGAGATAGGTGTAAAGACATTTAAAATAAAAATAAAAAATAAAAATTCAGTCAAAAAGTTTATACAAATTCAATTGAGTTGATTTAACCAAATTGATAATACTCTATTATTTAATATGTGACATTAACGTGTCAATATCATTGTGGTTAGGGGTGGACAAAATTTTCTAATCCAACCTAAACTGATCTACCCAAGGGAGTCGATATCATGCGGATCGGGTTAGACGGGTTATTGGTTAATTGTTTGTAAAAAATGGGCTCAAATGGTATAGTTGGTCGATTTTGGATGCTGGATTTGGACCCATGGATGTCCATACTCTACAAGCTCAGAAAAAAAAGTTACAGAGGTGCGTTAATTAGTTAGACTTAATAGATAAATAGGTCAATGGAAGTATGTTTTGTTTGGTCCAAAACTTCAGATTTTCTCACATAATCACTAAGGTTGCATCATTTCTTTCAATCCTTCAGTTTTTTCATCCCTCCACTAAGGTTTCTCAAGTTTCAACTTTCATCTTCCTCTTCAATTTGTCGTCGTCGTTTGGTCCTCGAGGACCACCACCGCACCACCAAACCACAATTCACCACATATGTAAGTTGTTCTTCATTTTATTTCTTTTTCTTTTTCTTTCTCTTATTCGTTTTATTTCTGTTCTTTCTCTTCTTCTTCTTCTATTGATACATATCTTTCAGGATAGTTGAGTTGTACAATTAGTTGAAGAGGGATAATACAATATTTTGGAAATCTAATTTGAGCGGATTACGAAACTAGTCAAGGGTTATACTCTTTTAAATAATTTAATGGTTACTTCCTCCTTTGTAATGTAGAAATATAAAAGTTATTTTCATGGCCTTAAATATTTTAGGTTAAAAAGTTACTTTCTCTCTTTAAATATTTTAGGTTATCATCTTCTATGATTCTCATTGTGTAATGATAAGTATGTCGATTTTAGGTTATTTTCTTCTACCGGTTTTGTCGTTAGTAATGCTTGATATTTTGATTTTAGGGTTAGCATCTTATACAATTATGCTGCTAGATTTTGCCCTTTTGATAAGTTGATGTTTTTGTTTGACTTAGATAGCAATGGATGAGTATTTATGTATGAATATGCATCATATTGGCGAGTTTATAGATAGCGAAGAAACTTTGTATGAAGGTAAAAATGCAATGAATTGAAAATAGATGTGGATATGTGGACCTAATTTGAGTTGGTTAGTATACTGAAGAATTTAGGTTATACAGAGGTAGATACCATCTACTATAATGACCCCATTTTGGGGTGTTAGTGTCGAATGATGACAAAAGCGCTTTAGAGATAATTGACCTATGTATGGTTCACTTGAGTGTTGATGTGTATATAGAACATCCTATGTCCCACCAGAGTATATTGATAGTCCTTTAGATCAAGATAGAAATATGGAGGAGGAAGATATGATTCTGAGGACAATGATGGAGAAGATATATTTTCAAAGCTTTTAAAGAAGTCATTAGGATGATGAGCAAGTTGGTGATGGATTGAATAATGGTGTTGATGGTTTTAATGATGAAGGTGATGTCAATTGCTCAAGACACTATCGAGGTCAATTGCTCAAGACTACTCGAGGTTAGTGCAACCTCCTCCCAAGTGCTTGGCCTACAACTAGGTGTCATACCCAAATTTACCTGCCTTTGGTGCTATGGTCAAAATTATTTTCAAACTTAGAGTTTTATAAAATCTTTTGGTTTACACTAATATTTTGGGGTCATGTAAATATTCGCAAGTTAATTTAAAATATAAAATTTATTTCAAATTATTTGTATTTTTAAATAATAAATTATTGCTCGTCTTCATATACTTTCAATTGACGCTTTAATTCAAATAAATAATATAGTGCAATTGCTAAGGAAGCATAACTCGAAGCATATGGTCACGATATTTTTTTTTTTGTTACTAACTATTTCAATTTTCTATTTATTTTCAAAATCACAAAATCATGTTTTTTCATTTAAATATTATTTTCGTATTTTTAATTATGGCATTTTTAAAAATATTTATTTATTTAATTTTATGTACTATTTACCAAAATTGAGTGCAAAAATCATAATAAATATAAAAAATATTTTCTTTTCTGGTTAACTGTTCCTCATTGGTTAATTGGTGTCAATATGAGGCATACTTAACTTTTGATTGGTAAGCTTGCTGGCCAAGGAAGATATGAAGTGTCAAATTAATTTTATTTCATTTTTGCCCTTTAACCTAATTTTTCAACTCTATAAATAACACTCTATTTTGAGAGTTTGAGACACCAACAATCACCCACAAATTTCTACAATTTCTCACACACTTTTTTTTCAATCTCTTTTCAAGGCAATTTTGATGATCAAAGGTGCCCAAACATGCATGCATCTATCATCAGTTTCATAATTTTTTACAATATTCTTATTTTGATTTTCGTTTTGTTTTAAGCCATACTAATGCCATTAACATGTTTCTGAGATGTGTTTCCACGGGTTTGGATCATCATAATGATCCCATGCAATCCAATCAAAATACCATAGCCACACCCACCCCATACAATTTTTCTAATTTTCTTTTCTAACCATTTTCCTTCTTTTTTGTGTTAAAAACTTCATAAAAAATATAATAAAATAAATAAAAAGTTTTAAAAAATTAATTAAACTAATTTTTTTAACAAATTTTTTTAAATCAATTTAATCAAGGTAATTTTGTTTCATATTAAATTGGTAATTAACTTAAAAAATATGTTTTTATCATAAAATAACAACAAAATTAGTTTTTAGGTTAACAATTAATTAATTTAATTTTGACTAAAAATTGATTTAATTTTGATCTGTTTTAAATCAATGTATAGAACAATATGGTCACACGGTTATTTTTTTGTAATAGCATTAGATCTACCTTTTCACATTTTTCTATCATGTATCTACTCCCTAGTATGTAATAGTTGTAGGTTTATTTTCCGCATTTCATTATTATGTAACTTCCCAAAGCCATGTAATAGCGTAGATTTACATTCTCTATCTTTTGCCTTTATATACTTGTATATAATAACAGTATAGTAATTATGCATGGATGGCAAGATCTAAAAATAACTTAGCATAACTCTAATTTGTCAAAGATAAATATCTCAATCACACTTTTGCACACTTGCACTCTTTAGGTATCCTCTTGTTGCCTTATAAACATGGTCATGTCCTCGAACATAGGAATACCATTAGCAAAGACCCTGTTAAAATCATCATAAGATCATAGTCCCTCGATGTTCCCTGGATTGTCACTTAATACACAATCTTGTCCCTCGATAGTTGCCTACAAATAAATGATGATAGTCCCTTCGATACAATTGCTAAGGTATCCTTACATGTTGTCTTCAATGACCATAATGACCCTAATCTGTCCTTTACATCCAATGGATGAGCACCTACTAACTAATGGTATGGATAACACTATCCATAATGGAGAAGAAAAGAACAATGAACAACCATGGGTAAGGAACTCGTAATTGCTTGCTTGCAACAATATTTCAAAACTCAATACATCTTACACTTCATATTTTCAAACGAATATTTTTAAGCACTTCAGACGCATTCTGAGGACTTACACAAGAATCATTACAAAGGTAAATCAAAATATTTTAAATAAATCACACACACAAAAAGCAAGTTTTCAAAAGTGAGTTAAGCAATTAAGAGCCCGTAGATAACTACGGATGAAAAGGGTGCTAACACCTTCCCTTTTCATAACTTACCCCCCGAACTCAAAATCTATCAAAGGTCTTTCCTGCTCATTTCACCTTTCCTTATTGGATAAAAGAAAAGTCATGGAGACTCTTGATAACCGCAACATTTGCGATAAAACACAAAACAACTAAGTTCTCCTACCGACACAAGGAGGCTATGAATGGTGGTGGTCATGGTATTAATGAAGATTTCATGGGTCCGAATAACTGTTGAGGGTCTTAATGATGAATGTGAGGGTCTGAACGTTGGTGCTAAGGGTCTTAAATATGAAGGTGATGTGCATAATGGGAAAGGTTCTAGTAATGTATTGTGGAATATTGATACAAGCTATGATAATAGTGAGGATGAAAGTTATAATTATGACAATGCATTAGAAATTACTTTTAATGATTCTGATTTGAGTGAAGATTATAATAAAGAACCAATCTAATGAATATGAGGGAATACATGAGGGAACTAGCAAAAATAAGAAGCATAAATGGGAAGATGACAATGGAGAGGACATGGGGAGTGCAAATCAAAACGAGGAGTTAGAAAATGGATGTGAAAGTGATTAGAGTGATGAGGGGATATACAAGAAGAAGTATCCAATGTTCAAGTTATTGCAAGAAATGTAAAATTACAAATGGGAGTTGGGAATTTTTTTACCAAGAAGTGAGTTTAAGGAAGCAATACACACATATGCTATCCAATCAAGGAGAAACCTAAAGTTTGATAAAATTGAAAACAAAGGGTAAAAGTGGTATGTAAGGAAGGTTATATATTGAAGCATATTGTGGAAAGTTTACCAATGAGGAGACTTGAAAACTTAGGAAACTCATTGATATTTATAGTAGTAAGAGAGAATACAATGAAAATGACGAGTATTGAATGGTTGAGTAAGAGGATACAAAATTCACTAAAAAATAAGATAAAGATAAAGGATATAAAGGAAAAGGCTAAAAGGAAATGGAATATTAGCTAATAAGACAAAGGCAATTAGGGCTATATTTGTAGCTAGGATATGGCCAATGGTTCATTTTAGATGATTACACAAGAATTTATGATTATTGTCATGAAATCTTAAGGACAAATTTGGCTCAACTATAAAATTAAATGTCACACTTGTGCAAGAAAGTGTTGATGATACTAAGCCTTATTTCAATAGATTATATGTGTGTTATGTTGCTTGAAAAGAGAGTTTCAAGATATGTAGGCATATTATTGGTCTTGATGGATGCTAAATAAAGGGTCTTTGGGAGGTCAAATTTCAAGCAATTGGTATAAATCCTAATGATCAGATGCTCCCTATAGCCTTGTTGCTATAGAGGGAAAACAAAAGATAATTGGTCATGATTTATGGAGCTTTTCATTGATGATCTAGGAGGTAAGGGTGAATGTCTGTCTCATACATTCATTTTATACCAACAAAAGGTATCAATATTAAACTGTTGTTTGATTTTGTTTATATTTATTTCACATTTATTTCAAGTTTGCTCATTATGTATCTATATTAAACTATTGTTTGATTTTGTTTACATGGTCTTCTTCTTGCAATGGATGAACTACTACCTAATGTTGAACAAATATTTTGTGTTAGACATTTATATAACAATTTTAGAAAGAAGTTTCCTAGAAAGTTATTGAACGAGATAGTTTGGAAGGATGCTAAATAAACTTATCCACGTGCATGAGAAAGGGATATGGAAAAAATGAGAGAGGTCAATGATGATGCTTTCAAGCCCATGATGCAAACACCACCCATATTTTGGAGTAAATCTTTTTTCAAGATATAATCAAAATGTGACTTTGTTCTAAATAATATGTTTGAGACATTCAACATGGACTATGTGGAAGAAATAAGGACTTACAACATGGAAAAAGGAAGCATAGCACACGATTTCCACGAAATGAGGATGTTTTACCCAACATTATAATAAGAAGATGGAGAGAACAAGCACATATACAAACTAGTGGATAGTAAGGTAAATCTACATTATCAAATGTAATTGTTCATTACTTATTGTGAATTTATAATATTGATCAATATTGTGAATTTTGTTGTAGGATGTCATCCGAGTTCATCTTTGAGATCGATATATTGTACAACTTATAGGAGTTTTATTGTGAATTTTCTCGGCAACTTATAGGACCATGAATGTTCTCATGAAATGAAAATGTACAACTCCCTATGTGTTAATGTAATATCCGCATTGAAGAGTACAAATCTATATGTTGATGACTACATCCTAGAGTTTTATAAGAAATTAGGGTACCAAGTTGTTTATCAACCAATCATTTATCCTGTCAATATAACTAATTTAAGGGTCGGAATAAAGTATCCAAATTTTTATCCATCCAACTACAGAAAAATGCCTGAAAGACCAAAGAAGAGGAGGAACCTTGAGCAGGGTGGAATTGATGGGACAAAACAAAAGATGAGAAAAATAGAATGGTTCTTAGGTGTAGAAGCATGTAAATTGACAATAAGTCTATATGTAAGATGACACCATCCATACAATATTCTCAACAACCAACTTAAACCACTCAAGAAAGGGCATCTCAGTCATCTCAGTAACCGATTCAAACCATTCTTGCAAAGGCATGTCAATCATCTCAGAAACCAACTCAAATCACTCAGGAAAGAGCATATCGCTCATCTCAACAAGGATGGAGAACAAAGAAGTTACCTGTTAGAAAGGAATTTCACTCATCTATTATGGAGGGTCCAACAACCAAGTACATCACAAAATACATTTGACCCTAACACAAGAAGGACCACTCTAACAAAGAGATCCAACCCAAACAAGACCATTTAGCTTAGTCATGTCTCTTTTGATCATAGTGTTTGTCTCGGATCCACTAATCCATGCCAAACTTTATACTACATAAGACATTCATTCATGTAAAATAACCGAACTGGTACAACTAATTCATGCCAGTAATTATACAACATAACAAATTTATTCATGTAAATAACTGAATTGATACAACTAATTCATTCCAAAATTTATACTGCATAACTAAAAAAGTTGAACTTGTATCCATAACTCAAACATTGAAATGATGCAAAGTGAAACAAAGATTGCCAATTGGTACATAGTGAAACAAAGATTGTCATTGGTACATAGTGAATATTACACATCTTGAATATTACAACAAAGAAAACAACATAAAACATAAACTTGGTGTTCTACAAAGCAACTTCTAATTCCACATTATTAAGCCTAGATAGTTCAACCTCTTTTTTTTGGCTTCCTCAATATCTTTAGTTAACACCTTTATCTTACTTTGTTTCTTCATTATGAATTGCTCTTTTCATCTCTAGCTTCTTCAGAGAACCATTCAAAACCCACAACCAACATTGTTATATTCTTATAGAGATTAAGAAGGAACCATACAATGTAATAAGAAGAAAATTTAACAATATTTTAACCTAGAATCGTTACACTTCAACTTACCTTAAAATGTTGACAACCTAAAAATATTTTCTATAATTGTTGATTGTTTTTCCTTCAGTACAACAATGTCTCCACAACGACAACAAGGTTTCCATGGAAGACTAAAACTCGGTATAAACTCGTGAACCACTCTTGTTTTCACTAGTGATTGATGAACCACGCACCAAAACTCATGATTTGAGAACCAATGTAATCAAAATAAGTTTCAATTTGGGGATTTTTAACCCTATTTAAATAAGGGTTAGATTGGGTAAAAGAACGAAGATTCAAAGATGAGAACAAAGTTATGAAGAAGACAATCCACCTTAACTGCCACGTAATTTCTATTTAACGCTTACCATAAATTGGCGAAAGGACATATTTAACTCTGTTTGAGTAGGTAAAATATTAAATTGGTAATTTTGTAATGAAAAATGACTAAAATAGACTTAGAAGTAGAGGTAGGGGACAAAAATGGTATTTAGCCAAAAAAATAAAAGACTTTCTACTATATAAATTTTTTAAATATATTCATTCTTCTTCTAGATAAAACAAACCGAACCAACTAACAAGTGGTATAGGAAGCTTAACTTTTGGTAAAGATCTTAGTAGCCTTAAAAGTTTTTGGATGATTAGACTTGTTAAAAAAAATTAAGAATTAAATTGAACTGACGAATCAAATCAAAATGAAGTTAAAATAACATATATATTATGTTTGTTTAGTGAACTAAATCATATTTCTCAAACAATTTTAGAACTGAGTTGAAATTGAAATTGAACCAAACTGAAATTAAAATCGAACCAAACTGAAACTGAAACTAAATCGAACCGAAATTGAAAATGAAATATACTAAAAACAAGTTTTTAAAATTTTAAAATTTTAAAATATTTTAAAAATAACTTAATAGTTCAATTCCTTAATAAATAATCCACCGAGAAAAATAAACTAGCAATTTGATACGGTTTAGAATTTTGAAATGATCTACCAAAATAATAATTTTTGTTCGTTCAATTCTAATTAAATTAAAGACAAAATACTTATTTTGGTCTCATAGTTATATTTTGAATTTAGATTGGTTCTTAATTTTCGTGTCACTTTGATTCCTTAACTTTCAAAATATTTTATTTTAGTTTTTTATCTAATTAGCTACGATTTTTTGATACCGATCACTAAATTTGTCGCTAATTAGACAAAATACTAAAACAAAATGTTTTAAAATTAAAGAAACAAAATGACACAAAAATATTAAAAGACCAATATAAATTCAATGATATAATTAAAGGACCAAAATAAACACTTTGTCTAAATTTAAACAGTACAGTTCAATCTAAATACATTTTTATTATAACTTAATTCATATTTGATTTTTTCACTAAACTATGAGCCCGTTTGTTTTGTTTTTTTAAAATGATTTTTATAGTGTAATATTATTTTGTATAAAAAAAATTTATAAATTTTTTTTTCATAAAAGCTCTAAATAAAAATTTTGTTTGAATAGTTATTCATAAAATGTTATTTTAAATAATTTATTATTTTAGCGGAAAAAAATTTTGACATCAAAATTTCAAAAAATCACTTAATTTTGAAACTATTTCAAATACCTTTTCATAAAAATTATTTTTAAAATAAAACTTTTTAAAAAAATTGTGATTTTGACTATGTTATAATTTCCAATAATTTCCAATAATGTATGTTTATGTTATATAATATCAAAATTAGTCTTCAAATTTAGTAAAACAAATATAAAATTTATAATATTTTAAAAATAGTTTCATAAAATCTATTTTAAAAATATAAAATCCACTTTTTAAAACTAAAACCAACTGACTCTATATATCATCTAGAACTCAACCCTCCATATGAGTGGACTAACTAGGAACTACAAACAGGGTTAGTTTACATTGATACTCATGTATTAGATACTCCTTCTAATGAACTTCTGCCTTTTCTTTGTGATGATGGTTTAAAATAAACTCAAATTATTATTTGTGCATAATAATTAATCCCGAAAAGAAAATGTAAGAATTTATTCCATACATCAATGTTCTAAATAGCATTATGAAAACTAACTAATGAATTGAACGTAAGTATTTCATCTATAAAGTCAACTTGCCCGTCAATCACGAGTCATTACTTTTCTTTCGGTCTAACAAAATATTGAAAAGAACCATCCAAACACAATTCTAATATTCATTTTATTTTGTCAGCTGAATGAGTCAGTCGTTAAATAGCGGCAAGAAGTAGACGGACTTCCTACTTTGACACAATAATTAGGTGGAAATAAATTAATCTCTAGAAGAGGGACATAGGAGACTTTATAAAAATTTATAGGAATTTGTTTACACACCCTACCTCACATTTTCAACGACTTAAAAGACAAGAACTGAATTTTTTCACCGTTACGCATTCAAAAATATATTAAAATGTGATATTTTGAGATTTATCTTATTTTAAATAAAATATAATTTAGAGATGCATAGTTTATTCTTTAGATATATTTAAAGATGCATTTTTAAAATATATTTTAAATTTTTTCAAAAGATATTAAAAGCATGTTAATTGTAAAAGAAATTATTTCGAAGATGCATCTTTAAAAATCCCCTAAATCATTTTAGGACACACTAAAACGAAAAATGTCTTTTACCTCCGTTGAAAAATTGTCCTACTTTAATTTTTCATGCAAGATAACGAAGAGTGTTATGAAAAGTCATGGAATCTTATATCAGTTTTAAAACAACCGACGAGTAAGGTGTAAAGGTCATGAGTTTGATATCCATGAAAATCCTTTATAGAATTATGAAATAGTGAAAACACCTTTCCCCTTGATTTTGACTTTCAACTTACGGGTGTAGCACTTTTCACCTCAGTTTAGAAACAAAATGGACAGGTAAAACAAGATTGAATTTATTAATTCTAATGTGAATTGCTTATTTCACTAAACCTAACTGAACATATAACGAATCAAAATTGGTTTGGAAAATAATTTTAAGAACAATTGTGTTATATTTGAAGAATAACTTACGCTAATGAATGATTTTGAAGCATCATGTAACTTATCATTTATCTCATATTCTTTCATGGTTAAAATCTCTTCAATATTTCAAGTTATTTATTTAACACTTTCTTTTCTACTAATTCATTCTTGAAAGCATAAAATTTGATGCTTTAAAAAATGAACAAATATGGAAGAAAGTTGAACGAAAACTAAAGTATCGAGAGATTTTAACTATAAAAAGTACGAGATAAATGATGAGTTACATAATGCTATAAAATAATTAATTAATGTAAGATATGTTTCTAATACAACATAATTTTTCAAATGATTATTTTCAAAATAAATTTAATAGGTTATATGTTCAAATAAGGGTTAGTGAAATACATAATCGATATTAGATATAATAAATTCAACTCGATTGAATATGATGAGAGTGACACAAAGAATCACAAAAAACATAAACTCAATATTAATAACAATCTAAAACTTAAACCAAGTAGTAGCAACTAAACTACAATATATATTTTTCATAACTTTGAGTAGTAGAACAACTAAACAACAATAACATCATCAACAACATCATCAACAACATCAACAATGAGTCTCAACAACAATAACAACTTAAAACCTTTATGGGCTCAACAACGTGTCTAAACAAAAATAACAACAATATCAACAATAACATAAAACCTATAACATAAATATGTTTAAACAACATCAACAACAACAACAAGAAGACACAACCCATAACATAAATTTGTTTAAGCATCAAGAACAAAAAGATAAAACCCCAAGGGTTTTAGATCTCAACGACAACAATATGAGTAGTGATGTTTGACGTACCAAATCTCTAAAGAAGAAGTGAAGGAAAATAATTTGAATCTCTGAAGAAGAAACGAGAACCCTAAACATATATCATATTCGTATCGAAGACGATATGTGTTTATGGCTCTCATTGTTTAGAGCTATCTTGCTGACTCTCTTGTTAAGGGCTCTTCATTAGAGTTCTATCGGCGTTGTTTAGAAAAGTGAAACTAAATGGTACAAGCTATATATATATATATATATGTTGTGAATCGGATGCCTTGAAAACAAAATATAAATTTGTTTCTCAAGGTAGGAAAAGAATGAAGAACACGATGAACACAAGGATTGTTATTAATCGCTATTCTTTCCTTTATCTTCAAAACAAGATTACAAGTATACAAGAATAACAAATAACCCTCTCACCCTAAATTAGGATTTGCAATATGCAATGATGAGAGACTAGTATGCTATTTATAATAAACCTAACATACTAAACTAATGGGCTTTTATCAAATACCCATTACAAGCCAACTAGTACAAGCTAACTTAACCAATCGACATACAAATAAAAGCCCAATCTCGATGCTAACAATCCTAGCATCCTTCGACACAATAGTGTTCGATCCAATATCTCACAACCCACCTTGGAAAAACAAACTCTATTATCAACTAACTAGTTAGTTTTCTTCATGCAGCCTTTATCAACCGTGACACAAAGGAAAAACTTCAACTAGGCAATGTCTTGCGATCATATCGAAGATTATGATTTGTCGAACCTTCAAAGACTTGACTTTCCACGCCGACACCCTCCGACGAAATGCAACTCACATCAATGTGGTCTGGTTGGGCGATAGGTCAATTCTTCACAAGTGTATTGCGATTGACTATCACATTTAACAAGATAACTTCCCTTGAATTTTCAAATTCTTAGCAAAACCTTCAAGCCACAATGCTTCTTTCATTGACCTTCTGTTAGCAATATATTCGCTGGTTGATAATGCAACAACCTTCTAAAGTGTTGCTCTAACTAATAGTCAGTATCAAACATAGTGAAAACATATCCAAATAGATTTTCCGGAATCCATACAACCCGTGCATAATCGAGCTTCCACATATCCTTCGACACGCTTTTACTATCTTCACCAAAGGCTCCACCATAAATTAAGACTCGCTCAGAGACCCATTTATGTACCTAGAATCCACTCTAATGCCAGCGCCTTTCCCTGTGATTCGCCATGCACGCTTACAAGACTTATCGATATGCTATGTAGGGTCTAGTACAAACCATAACATACATCAAAGAACCTACTATATTAGCATATGGGATGCTATTCATATAAGTTCTTTCGACCCTCAAGATCTGGACATTGATCAATTCTTAACTCAATCGAGGGTCAGAGTTGCACATGAGCTCAATCGATATACCAAACTTTTCGAGAATTCAGAATATGCCTCGAGATAAGCATAACTTGATCGCTTTCATCTCTCTCGAATGTCAATTCCAAGAACTCTCGAAGCTGCTCTAGATCCTTCATTTTAAACCTCTATTGAGTTCGACTTCACCCTCACTACCTCTCGACATTTTTACTTACTAGAGAATATCATCAACATAAAGCAACAAAATAACAAATGAATTTTTGTGACCAAATTTGAAGTAAACATCTTGGTTCCAACTCACTTAAACGAAACTTATGCGTGTTATGAATTTGTCAATCTCCTATTCCACCGTCGAGGAGATTGTTTCAGCCCATATAAAGATCTATTCAACTTGCACACATAATCTTTCTTCCCTTTTCGACATACCTTTAGGTTGCCTCATCGTGATTGTTTCATCTAGATCACCATACAAGAACGCAAATCACATCCATCCTGCTCCATTCAAGATCGAATTGTGCCACCATAGCAATGTCCGAATGAACCTATGCTTCACAACAGAGAAACCGATCTGAAATCTATACCTTCTTTCCGAGTGAAACCCCTTGCAACCAACTCTTGTTTGTATCTTTTCTAAGGCCACTCCTTCCGATTCCTTCCTTAACTTTGAAAATCCATTTACAAATGACTAACCCGGCTCTAGCAGTTTCTTGATCAATTTCAAGTGTTGTTATCATGAAGAGACTTCGTCTCATCATCCATGGCCTTCACCATTCGGGCCTTATTTTGACTCTCATAACTTCCTTATAGTCTCTTGGTTCTTCGTCTAGAACCTCACTTGCGTAGATTAAGGCATAAGCTATAAGATCCGGTGACACCCAAACCTTTAAGGTGGTCTGATGACTCTGTCCTATCTCTGCCAATAGATCATCAACAATTTCTCAACTTCATCAAGATCAACTTCTTCTCGACTTTTATTTGGGATATTCAATTCAAAGATCAACATGTTCCACCTTAATAGGAATCAGACTGCCCAGCCTCTTCGACGATATCAGAGACTTCGACCAACATCATCTGCTTTCTTGAAAGCCATTTCAGCTATTGAAAACAACATCCGATCGGGTGATAATTCTTCTCGTGACTCGACTCCAGGCACCATAGCCTATAAGTCAATTTCTTCCGTGATATCCAATGAACATGCATTTAAGAGCTCTAGTTCGACCTTGTCTTGCCCATGTGAGCATACGCAGCCAAATACTCTCATTGTCGAGATTTGGTGATGTCCCACCAAACTCTTCGTGTGTCTTCATATGTAACGCATTGAAGGACATTAATCTATTTATCAAATATGTTGTTGTCGAAACGATTTCAAATTTCAAAACACCTTCTTTAATCCAACACTAGTCAACATGCATCTAACTCTCTCCAAGATGGTTCGATTAAACCTTTCAACAAAACCATTTTGTTGTGGAGTGCTCGCAGTAGTTTTGTGGCTCTGCAATACCGTAGGCTGACAAAAGTCATCGAATGCCTATTGCAAAATTCAAGACTATTGTCTCTGTTCTCAACCTCTTTGACCTTTTCTTCCATTGTTTTCACTGTAGTCTTCCAACCTTTGAAATTTCAAAAGTTTCATCCTTAGTCTTCAAATGAATACCATAATCTCTCTCGAATAGTCATTCACTATGGATAGAAAATACCTTGCTCCTCGAATGTGATTGACGTGACACAGCCCCCAAAGATCGCATTGGATGTAATCAAGGGATCCATGTGTTCATTGTTGCTTTTGTTGAACTTCACTCATAAGATTTTCCAGTAGTAGGTGGTTCACAAAATCTCAAATTTTCGATTTTGTCTCCACCAAGCAAATTTTGTTTCAATTCAACCAAACCCCTTCATCAGTATATTTCCATTGTGTTGAGATTGCTTCGACAAAAGATTGGATGCAACATTTGTTTAACCACTTACAACTTCAACGCACAGGTATATGCCTTGTTTTCACGCTCAAGACTTCCTTCGATTTCTATATAACTCTTAGGATACTTTTCTCTCCTTGAAAACATATCCTCTTGTCGACCACCAAGAGAAATCAAATTGTTTCTCAAATCGTGTACATATATTCGACTTCATCAATAACCTTGTTGACTCATCATAGAGTTTGAATCACGTATCCACACCCGCAATCTTGCAAGCTTTGTTGTTTCCAAAGAATACAGATCCACCATCTGATCACATAATTCCTAACAAGTCTTTGTTTGAGTCATGTGCAAGTGCACCCGTAATCCATAATCCATTCCTTCGATTTAGTTGTCATTAAAACCACAAGAACATCGATGAGTCGAAATCATCTTGAACAATAGCTGCATTGCCATTATCCTTCCTCCATGGAGCCAGCGCTCAAAGTATACTTTTCTTGTGTGACCCTCCTTCTTACAATGATAGCATCGAATACCAGATGCTTCACCGAAGGTAAAACTCGACTTTACCTTTCTTCTTGTCGAACTTATTATCCTCGCAAGAATTTTCCTTTAACGCCAAACCTTCACCAACTGCCTAAGGTTTATGCTCCTTTCGCTCATTCAAGTCCTTCAATACAAGGTCGACAAGAACTCTTCAGGTCGTGGACTCCCTTCCATACAAGAGAGTTTCTTTGAAGTGGGCATGATCTCGCAACGCGACAATAAGAATAACGCTTTGATCTTCATCATCGATCTTCACATCGATATTTTCAAGATCAAGAATCGCTTGTCGAATATATCCAACTCGTCAGCCAACACTTTGTCTTCAATCATCTTGAATGAATAAAGCTGCCTGTGTAGAAGTGATTCACCAATGATTTAGTCACATACAAACTTTCAAGTTTCACCTATAACCCTACCGCCGTCTCCTTTGATACCGTCAAGAACCCATGACCAAGGCTCAACAAAATTGCGTCAGGCCTCTATCATTGCCTTCTCACCGCTAACGCCTGCTCATGGTCGACTCCTTCAACGCCTTAAACAACCCCTCGCCAACCGAGGGCTTTCATCTTCAAGCGCCTACGCCAGACCGAAATCGTTCACCCAGCGGAACTTTTCAATCTCATACTTTATCAAGGCATCTTCCATGCTCACCGCACCAATTTGTTGTGAATCGGATGCCTGGAAACAAAATATAAATTTGTTGCTCAAGTAGGAAAAGAAATGAAGAACATCATGAACACAAGGATTGGTTTTAATCGCTATTCTTTCCTTTATCTTCAAAATAAGATTACAAGTATACAAGAATAACAATAACCCTCTCACCCTAAATTAGGATTTGCGGTGATGCAATGATGAGAGACTAGTATGCTATTTATAATAAACCTAACATACTAAACTAATGGGCTTTTTATCACAAATACCCATTACAAGCTAACTTAGGTAACAAACTAACTTAACCAATTGGACATAACAAATAGCCCAATTCGATGCTAACAATCCTAGCATCCTTCGACACAATAGAGTTCGATCCAATATCTCACTATATATATATATATATATATATATATATATATATATATATATATATATATCAGAAAAAATTCACCTTGGTTGGAAAACAAACCGAGGTGAAAAGTGCCGATATTTAGATTAAAATAAATATCCAAGAAGACGCCTTTAATGAAATAAAAACATAATCTGAGTTCGGGAATTCAAGCATGTACACCGAACTATTTTATCCATTAGTTTTCAACATCGATTTAAATAAATTTTAGATTAAAATAAAATATTTAGGAAGGCACCACTTAATGAAATAAAACATAACCAAGTTGATGGAATTCAATCATGTGCATCGAACTTGTAAACCCCTTTGTTTTCATAACAAATGTATATAATAAATTATATATTTTTAGTAAAAACATGGCGCCAGTAGATATTATACCTCAGTTTTTTGATATGCGAGATAAAATCATTGTCATAAAAAGTAGTTTTTCTAGTTGTGGTAGAACTATTGTCCCAACATTGTAATTTTTGATGCCATGTTATATTAAAGTAAAAGAAAAGTAAAATAAAGTTATATTAAAGTTAAATGATAGTAAAACATCATACATTAATTAAAAAAGTCAAGACCATCTATAATAATTGTCCGAAAATACAAAAAAATACATCTAAACATAAACTACGTGTATGTTCAACCCATTGCCTCCCTATTGTACCGCATTTACATTCAACTCGAAAATCATTCTCCATGAAGCCCAACCGGAGAGTGCCATCTTTAAAGAGTCATGCCACTATGCCTATTCTACCCATCCTCGAGAACACGATGCATTGCTCACATAGACTAAATATGGCTTTTTATAACAACTGGGGCCCTTGTAGCTCCTCCCGACACTACTACTCCTGGCTAATCATTCTACCCCTCACTAGTAGAGTTTTGCCTTCGTGGAATCAAACTCTGACCGATAAGTACATGTTAATCCATTCTCATTATCAGCTAAGCTAGCCTCGATTGGTAGTGGAAATGAATCAACATTTACTTGAATCCCGTGGTAAAGGTCCTCATTCCTACCGAAAGGAAAAACTTCATTAGTGAGAAGGGTAACACATCGATGAGGTATCGCTGTCGGAGCTCCACGAGGGGCCCGAAATGTTACAATCCCTAACCTCAAGTACCTCTGGTTAGCCGGTATAGTGGTATTCCGTATGTGGTGTCAAAGATAGAATGTGCACTATAGAATCAATGCCATGTAGCCTCATTATAAACCTACTAAAAGGAGTTGGCAACCAAGATACCCTCCGGTACAAGTGACTTTGAAATCATTCATTATCGTGATCAAGATCTCTACTACGTATTAATGGAAGATGGATACTTATAGGGTCCCGTAATAATATTCAAATAGCAAAACTAGAAAGTAACTCACCAAGAAGATAAGGATACATCATACTTAACCCACATATCAATATATGAAAAATCCCACATCCCAAGAAAACATAATGACAATATCATCAGAAACCAACTCATGTTGTCCATTTTCCATTACTATGTGATGAAGGTGATGGATGACCTGTTCTGCTCGAGGCAAAGTTTATGGAGGATCATTGAGCAACACGAGCTGCCGTGTTATAGGACACGGTCCGTGTTGGAGTGCCCGCAATGGAAGAAAGGAGGCAGTAGGCTGCAACACGGGTGGTTGTCGCCGACAATGGACCGTGTTGCCGCTCCTTTGGGATGGAGAAATTTATTTAATCGCGAGGGCCAACACACGGGTGCTCGTTTCCTAACACGCCCGTGTTGGCCAGTAACGCTGATTATGATGCTTTTTGTTTGCGTTCATAGTGATCCAAAAGGTGTTTCGCATTTTCCGCTTGAAGTAAAGATATTTTCATTATATGGATTAATTTTCACGAAGAAAGAGAGGAATTTTGGACTAAAGAAGAATTTAGAGATTAGATTGGAGCTTATGCAATTGTTGGAGGATTGGAAGACTTTTCAATAGCGAAGCCATTGAAATTAAGTTCACCACAAAATTGTAACGTCTAATTTATTTGAATATGAAATTATTTTGAACAATATTTTGAGAAGTTAAACTCCTAATGCTAGTGTCCTCATTGCGCTTTAATGATTTGAGTTCTTGATTTTAATACAATTATTTTTCATTTTAATCGTTCAATATTTTAATGCTTTCCCGATCGGACAAATTAGGATTGATCTCGCGATTAATAATTAGGTTGACCACCATTGTTAAGGTTTTGATACGATTAAACTATATTAGACATCACCTAGGACTAGGGATACCATATAGTAACCGATGAAATTCTGATAAATTAATAGCTTGGTGTCATCATAATTCTCTAAGAACCTAGGTTTTAGAATGAACGATCAAAGGTTTTCCCACTAAGGACTTAGGGAAAACACACTGGGATCCCGTAATTAAGGGTTATGAACTTGTTGAAAAGATCAAGAGTCAAAGTTAGCACATGGGAAATCACGCACTTACCCCTAGCATGTTACTTATACTAGTAAAAAGTCATACTTTACAGTCTCTTCCTTTAATAGTTGTGAAGGATAACTCTAAACCAAACCAAACATATAGTTTTTGTTTAATTGAACCACGATTAAACTCTGTACTTATACGCAATTCCTCTAGATCGATATTTGGGAAACTCTATTATTATTGCAAGGCAAAATAGTACACTTCTATTTTTCCAATAAGTACCATCTAGAATCGTTATTTTAACCA
>CM038795.1:231210577-231263376 GCA_021764765.1 Vicia sativa | reverse complement strand
TCATTGTTGATGTTGTTGATGATGTTGTTGATGATGTTATTGTTGTTAGTTGTTCTCTACTCAAAGTTATGAAAATATATATTGTAGTTTAGTTGCTACTACTTGGTTTAAGTTTTAGATTATTATTAATATTGAGTTTATGTTTTTTGTGATTCTTTGTGTCCACTCTCATCATATTGATGAGTTGAATTTATTATATCTAATATCGATTATGTATTTCACTAACCCTATTTGAACATATAACCTATTAAATTTATTTTGAAAATAATCATTTGAAAATTATTTGTAATAATAGAAACATATCTTACATTAATTAATTATTTTATAGCATTATGTAACTCATCATTTATCTCGTACTTTTTATAGTTAAAATCTCTCGATACTTTAGTTTTGATTCAACTTTCTTCCTTTTGTTCATTTTAAAATCAAATTTTATGCTTTCAAGAATGAATTAGTAAAAAAGAAGTGTTAATAAATAACTTGAAATATTGAAGAGATTTTAACCATGAAAAGAATATGAGATAAATGATAGGTTATGATGCTCAAAATCATTCATTAGCGTAAGTTATTCTTCAAATATAACACAATTGTTCTTAAAATTATTTTCCAAACCAATTTTGATTAGTTATATGTTCAGGTTAAGTTTTAGTGAAATAAACAATTCACATTAAATTAATAAATTCAATCTTGTTCTATCCATTTTGTTTCTAAACGGGGTGAAAAGTCTACACCCGTAAGTTGAAAGTCAAAATCAAGGGGAAAGGTGTTTTCACTATTTCATAATTCTATAAAGGATTTTCATGGATATCAAACTCATGACCTTTACACCTTACTCGTCGGTTGTTTTAAAAGCGATATAAGATTCCATGACTTTTCATAACACTCTTCGTTATCTTGCATGAAAAATTAAAGTAGGACAATTTTTCAACGGAGGTAAAAGACATTTTTCGTTTAGTGTGTCCTAAAATGATTTAGGGATTTTTAAAGATGCATCTTGAAATAATTTCTTTTACAATTAACATGCTTTCAATATCTTTTGAAAAATTTTAAAATATATTTTAAAAATGCATCTTTAAATATATCTAAAGAATAAACTATGCATCTCTAAATTATATTTTATTTAAAATAAGATAAATCTCAAAATATCACATTTTAATATATATTTGAATGTGTAACGGTGAAAAAAATTTAGTTCTTGTCTTTTAAGTCGTTGAAAATGTGAGGTAGGGTGTGTAAACAAATTCCTATAAATTTTTATAAAAGTCTCCCTATGTCCCTCTTCTAGAGATTAATTTATTTCCACCCTAATTATTGTGTCAAAGTAGGAAGTCCGTCTACTTCTTGCCGCTATTTAACGACTGACTCATTCAGCTGACAAAATAAAATGAATATTAGAATTGTGTTTTGGATGGTTCTTTTTCAATATTTTGTTAGACCGAAAGAAAGAGTAATGACTCGTGATTGACCGGCAAGTTGACTTTATAGATGAAATACTTACGTTCAATTCATAGTTAGTTTGTAGTTTTCATAATGCTATTTACAACATTGATGTATGGAATAAATTCTTACATTTTCTTTTCGGGATTAATTATTATGCACAAATAGTAATTTGAGTTTATTTTAAACCATCATCACAAAAGAAAAGGCAGAAGTTCATTAGAAGAAGTATCTAATACATGAGTATCAATGTAAACTAACCCTGTTTGTAGTTCCTAGTTAGTCGACTCATATGGAGGGTTGAGTTCTAGATGATATATAGAGTCAGTTGGTTTTAGTTTTAAAAAAGTGGATTTTTTTTTTATATTTTTAAAAATAGATTTTATGAAACTGATTTTTTAAAATATTATAAATTTTTTTATATTTGTTTTACTAAATTTGAAGACTAATTTTGATATTATATAACATAAACATACATTATTGGAAATTATTATTGGAAATTATAACATAGTCAAAATCACAATTTTTTAAAAAGTTTTATTTTAAAATAATTTTTATGAAAAGGTATTTGAAATAGTTTCAAAATTAAGTGATTTTTGAAATTTTGATGTCAAAATTTTTTCCTAAAAATAATAAATTATTTAAAATAACATTTTATGAATAACTATTCAAACAAAATTTTTATTTAGAGCTTTTATGAAAATTTATAAATTTTTTTATACAAAATAATATTACACTATAAAAATCATTTAAAAAAAACAAACAAACGGGCTCATAGTTTAGTGAAAAAATCAAATATGAATTAAGTTATAGTAAAAATGTATTTAGATTGAATTTAAATTTAGACAAGTGTTTTTGGTCCTTTAATTATATCATTGAATTTATATTGGTCTTTAATATTTTTCGTGTCATTTTGTTTCTTTAATTTTAAAACATTTTGTTTTAGTATTTTGTCTAATTAGCGACAAATTTAGTGATCGTATCAAAAAAATGGTGCTAATTAGATAAAAAGTCTAAAATAAAATATTTTGAAAGTTAAGGAATCAAAGTGACAAAAAATTAAGAACCAATCTAAATTCAAAATATAACTATGAGACCAAAATAAGTATTTTGTCTTTAATTTAATTAGAATTGAACGAACAAAAATTATTATTTTGGTAGATCATTTCAAAATTCTAAACCGTATCAAATTGCTAGTTTATTTTTCTCGGTTGAATTATTTATTAAGGAATTGAACTATTAAGTTATTTTTAAAATATTTTAAAATTTTAAAATTTTTAAAAACTTGTTTTAGTATATTTCATTTTCAATTTCGGTTCGATTTAGTTTCGATTTCGGTTTGGTTCGATTTTAATTTCAGATTTGGTTCAATTTCAATTTCAACTCAGTTCTAAAATTGTTTGAGAAATATGATTTAGTTCACTAAACAAACATAATATATATGTTATTTTAACTTCATTTTGATTTGATTAAATCAGTTCAATTTAATTCTTAATTTTTTTAACAAGTCTAATCATCCAAAAACTTTTAAGGCTACTAAGATCTTTACCAAAGTTAAGCTTCCTATACCACTTGTTAGTTGGTTCGGTTTGTTTTATCTAGAAGAAGAATGAATATATTTAAAAAATTTATATAGTAGAAAGTCTTTTATTTTTTTGGCTAAATACCATTTTTGTCCCCTACCTCTACTTCTAAGTCTATTTTAGTCATTTTTCATTACAAAATTACCAATTTAATATTTTACCTACTAAACGAGTTAAATATGTCCTTTCGCCAATTTATGGTAACGCGTTAAATAGAAATTACGTGGCAGTTAAGGTGGATTGTCTTCTTCATAACTTTGTTCTTTCATGCTGAATCTTCGTTCTTTTTACCCCAATCTAACCCTTATTTAAATAGGGTTAAAAATCCCCAAATTGAAACTTATTTTGATTACATTGGTTCTCAAATCATGAGTTTTGGTGCGTGGTTCATCAATCACTAGTGAAAAACAAGAGTGGTTCCGAGTTTATACCGATTTTAGTCTTCCATGGAAACCTTGTTCGTTGTGGAGACATTGTTGTTGAAGGAAAAAACAATCAACAATTATAGAAAATATTTTTAGGTTGTCAACATTTTAAGGTAAGTTGAAGTGTGATTCTAGGTTAAAATATTGTTAAATTTTCTTCTTATTACATCGTATGGTTCTTTCTTAATCTCTATAAGATATAACAATGTTGGTTGTGGGTTTTGAATGGTTCTACGAAGCTAGAGATGAAAAGGAGCAATTCATAATGAAGAAACAAAGTAAGATAAAGGTGTTAACTAAAGATATTGAGGAAGCCAAAAAAGAGGTTGAACTATCTAGGCTTAATAATGTGGAATTAGAAGTTGCTTTGTAGAACACCATCAGTTTATGTTTTGTTGTTGTTCTTTGTTGTAATATTCAAGATGTGTAATATTCACTATGTACCAATTGACAATCTTTGTTTCACTATGTACCAATTGACAATCTTTGTTTCACTTTGCATCATTTCAATGTTTGAGTTATGGATACAAGTTCAACTTTTTTAGTTATGCGGTATAAATTTTGGAATGAATTAGTTGTATCAATTCAGTTATTTACATGAATAAATTTTTTATGTTGTATAATTACTGGCATGAATTAGTTATTACCCGTTCGGTTATTTTACATGAATGAATGTCTTATGTAGTATAAAGTTTGGCATGGATTAGTGGATCCGAACAAACACTATATTGATCAAAAGAGACATGACTAAGCTAAATGGTCTTGTTTGGTTGGATCTCTTTGTTGGAGTGGTCCTTCTTGTGTTAGGGTCAAATGTATTTTGTGATGTACTTAGCATGGTTGTTGGACCCTCCATAATAGATGAGTGAAATTCCTTTCTAACAGGTAACTTCTTTGTTCTCCATCCTTGTTGAGATGAGCGATATGCTCTTTCCTGAGTGGTTTGAGTTGGTTTCTGAGATGATTGACATGCCTTTGCAAGAATGGTTTGAATCGGTTACTGAGATGACTGAGATGCCCTTTCTTGAGTGGTTTAAGTTGGTTGTTGAGAATACTGTATAGATGGTGTCATCTTACATATAGACTTATTGTGTCCAATTTACATGCACCTGCTACACCTAAGAACCATTCTATTTTTTCTCATCTTTTGTTTTGTCCCATCAATTCCACCCTGCTCAAGGTTCCTCCTCTTCTTTGGTCTTTCAAGCATTTTTCTGTAGTTGGATGGATAAAAATTTGGATACTTTATTCTGACCCATAAATTAGTTAAATTGACAGGATAAATGATTGGTTGATAAACAACTTGGTACCCTAATTTCTTATAAACTAGGATGTAGTCATCAACATATAGATTTGTACTCTTCAATGCGGATATTACATTAACACATAGGGGAGTTGTACATTTTCATTTTCCGCAAGAACATTCATGGTCCTATAAGTTGCCAGAAAATTCACAATAAAACTCCTATAAGTTGTACAATATGTATCTCTTAAAGATGAACTCGGATGACATCCTACAACAAAATTCACAATATTGATCAATATTATAAATTCACAATAAGTAATGAACAATTACATTTGATAATGTAGATTTACCTTACTATCCACTAGTTTGTATATGTGCTTCTCTCCATCTTCTTATTATAATGTTGGGTAAACATCCTCATTTCGTGGAAATCGTGTGCTATTAGCTTCCTTTTTCCATGTTGTAAGTCCTTATTTCTTCCAGCATAGTCCATGTTGAATGTCTCAAACATATTATTTAGAACAAAGTCACATTTTGATTATATCTTGAAAAAGATTTACTCAAAATATGGGTGGTGTTTGCATCATGGGCTTGACATCATCATTGACCTCTCTCATTTTTCCATATCCCTTTCTCATGCATGGGATAAGTTTATTTAGCATCCTTCCAAACTATCTCGTTCAATAACTTTCTAGGAAACTTCTTTCTAAAATTGTTATATAAATGTCTAACACAAAATATTTGTTCAACATTAGGTAGTAGTTCATCCATTGCAAGAAGAAGACCATGTAAACAAAATCCAAACAATAGTTTAATATAGATACATAATGAGCAAACTTGAAATAAATGTGAAATAAATATAAACAAAATCCAAACAACAGTTTAATATTGATACCTTTTGTTGGTATAAAATGAATGTGTAGGACAGACATTCACCCTTACCTCCTAGATCATCAATGAAAAGCTCCATAAATCATGACCAATTATCTTTTGTTTTCCCCTCTATAGCAGCAAAGGCTATAGGGAGCATCTGGTCATTGGGATTTATACCAATTGCTGCCAAAATTTGACCTCCCCAAAGACCCTTTATTTAGCATCCATCAAGACCAATAATATGCCTACATATCTTGAAACTCTCTTTTCAAGCAACATAACACACATATAATCTATTGAAATAAGGCTTAGTATCATCAACACTTTCTTGCACAAGTGTGACATTTAATTTTATAGTTGAGCCAAAATTTGTCCTTAAGATTTCATGACAGTAATCATAAATTCTTGTGTAATCATCTAAAAATGAACCATTGGCCATATCCCTAGCTACAAATATAGCCCTAATTGCCTTTGTCTTATTAGCCCCAATATTCCATTTCCTTTTAGCCTTTTCCTTTATATCCTTTATCTTTATCTTATTTTTTAGTGAATTTTGTATCCTCTTACTCAACCATTCAATACTCGTCATTTCACATTGTATTCTCTTTTGCTATAAATATCAATGAGTTTCCTAAGTTTTCAAGTCTCCTCATTGGTAAACTTTCCACAATATGCTTCCAATATATAACCTTCCTTACATACCACTTTTACCCTTTGTTTTTCAATTTTATCAAACTTTAGGTTTCTCCTTGATTGGATAGCATATGTGTGTATTGCTTCCTTAAACTCTTCTTGAGGTAAAAAATTAACTCCCATTTGTAATTTTACATTTCTTGCAATAACTTGAACATTGGATACTTCTTCTTGTATATCCCCTCATCACTCTAATCACTTTCACATCCATTTTCTAACTCCTCGTTTTGATTTGCACTCCCCATGTCCTCTCCATTGTCATCTTCCCATTTATGCTTCTTATTTTTGCTAGTTCCCTCATGTATTCCCTCATATTCATTAGATTGGTTCTTTATTATAATCTTCACTCAAATCAGAATCATTAAAAGTAATTTCTAATGCATTGTCATAATTATAACTTTCATCCTCACTATTATCATAGCTTGTATCAATATTCCACAATACATTACTAGAACCTTCCCATTATGCACATCACCTTCATATTTAAGACCCTTAGCACCAACGTTCGAACCCTCACATTCATCATTAAGACCCTCAACACCGTTATTCAGACCATGAAATCTTCATTAATACCATGACCACCACATTCATAGCCTCACTGTAATCGGTAGGAGAACTTAGTTGTTTTGTGTTTTATCGCAAATGTTGCGGTTATCAAAGTCTCCATGACTTTTCTTTTATCCAATAAGGAAAGGTGAAAATGAGGAAAGACCTTTGATAGATTTTGAGTTCGGGGGTAAGTTATGAAAAGGGAAGGTGTTAGCACCCTTTTCATCCGTAGTTATCTAGGCTCTTAATTGCTTAACTCACTTTTGAAAACTTGCTTTGTGTGTGTGATTTATTTAAAAATATTTTGATTTACCTTTGTAATGATTCTTGTGTAAGTCCTCAAGAATGCGTCGAAGTGCTTAAAATATTCGTTTGAAAATATGAAGTGTAAGATGTATTGAGTTTTGAAATATTGTTGCAAGCAAGCAATTACGAGTTCCTTACTGGGTTGTTCATTGTTCTTTTCTTCTCCATTATGGATAGTGTTATCCATACCATTAGTTAGTAGGTAGTCCCATCCATTGGATGTAAAGGACGGAGAGGTCATTATGGTCATTGAAGACAATATGTAAGGATACCTTAGCAATTGTATCGAAGGGACTATCATCATTTATTTGTAGGCAACTATCGAGGGACAAGATTGTGTATTCGTGAGGCAACAATCCGGGAACATCGAGGACTATGATCTTATGATGATTTTAACCGAGGGTCTTTGCTAATGGTATTCCTATATTCGAGGACATGACCATGTTTATAAGGCAACAAGAGGATACCTAAGAGTGCAAGTGTGCAAAGTGTGTTGATTCAGATATTTATCTTTGACAAATTAGAGTTATGCTAAGTTATTTTAGATCTTGCCATCCATGCATAATTACTATCTGATTATTATATACAAGTATATAAAGGCAAAAGATAGAGAATGTAAATCTATTACATGGCTTTGGGGAAGTTACATAATAATAAAATGCGGAAAATAAACCTACAACTATTACATACTAGGAGCAGATACATGATAGAAAAATGTGAGAAAGGTAGATCTATGCTATTACAAAAAATAACCGTGTGACCTATACATTCGTTTCTATACATTCGTTTCAAACTTGATCAAAATTAAATCAATTTTTAGTCAAAAATTAAATTAATTAATTGTTAACCTAAAACTAATTTTGTTGTATTTTTATGATAAAAACCCTATTTTATAAGTTAATTACCAATTTAATATGAAACAAAATTACCTTGATTAAATTAAATTAAAAAAATTTGTCAAAAAAATTAGTTTAATTAATTTTTAAAAAAACCTAGATCTATTTTTATTATATTTTTTTTATGACTTTTAAGGAAAAATGGTTAGAAAAGAAAATTAGAAAAATTGTATGGGGTGGGTGTGGCTATGGTATTTTACGATTGGATTGCATGGGATCATTATAATGATCCAAACCTATGGAAACACATCTCAGAAACATGTTAATGACATTAGTATGGCTTAAAACAAAACAAAAATCAAAATAAGAATATTGTAAAAAATTATGAAACTGATGATAGATGCATGCATGTTTGGGCACCTTTGATCATCAAAATTGCCTTGAAAAGAGATTGAAAAAAAAAGTGTGTGAGAAATTGTGGAAATTTGTGGGTGATTGTTGGTGTCTCAAACTCTCAAAATAGGGTGTTATTTATAGAGTTGAAAAATTAGGTTAAAGGGCAAAAATGGAATAAAATTAATTTGGCAGTTCATATCTTCCTTGGCCAGCAAGCTTACCAATCAAAAGTTAAGTATGACTCATATTGACACCAATTGACCAATGAGGAACAGTTAACCAGAAAAGAAAATATTTTTTATATTTATTATGATTTTTTGCTCAATTTTGGTAAATAGTACATAAAATTAAATAAATAAATATTTTAAAAATGCCATAATTAAAAATACGAAAATAATATTTAAATGAAAAAACATGATTTTTGTGATTTTGAAAATAAATAGAAAATTGAAATAGTTAGTAACAAATAATCAAAAAAAATATCCAGACCCTATATGCTTCCAAGCTATGCTTCCTTAGCAATTGCACTATATTATTTATTTGAAATAAAGTGTCAATTGAAAGTATATGAAGACGAGCAATTATTTGTTATTTTAAAAATACAAATAATTTGAAATAAATTTTTATATTTTTAAATTAACTTGAAAACGAATATTTACATGACCCCAAAATATTAGTGTAAACCAAAAGAATTTTATAAAACTCTAAGTTTGAAAATAATTTTGACCATAGCACCAAGGCGGGTCAATTTGGAGTATGACACCTAGTTGTAGGCCAACTGCTTAGGAGGAGGATTTGCCTGACCAAACCTCGAGTAGTCTTGAGCAATTGACTGTAGTCTTTATTAGCAAATTGATCACCTCATCATTAAACCATCAACACCATTATTGATCCATCCTGACACTCATCATCCCTAATGACTTCTTTAAAAGCTTTGAAAATATATCTTCTCCATCATTGTCCTCAAGAATCATATCTTCCTCCTCCATATTTCTATCTTGATCTAAAGGACTATCAATATACTACGGTGGGACATAGGATGTTATATACACATCAACACTCAGAGTGAACCATACATAGGTCAATTATCTCTAAAGCGCTTTTGTCATCATTCGACACTAACACCCCAAAATGGGGTCATTATAGTAGATGGTATCTACCTCTGTATAACCTAAATTCTTCAGTATACTAACCAACTCAAATTAGGTCCACATATCCACATCTATTTTCAATTCATTGCATTTTTACCTTCATACAAAGTTTCTTCGCTATCTATAAACTCGCCAATATGATGCATATTCATACATAAATACTCATCCATTGCTATCTAAGTCAAACAAAACATCAACTTATCAAAGGGCAAAATCTATGACATAATTGTATAAGATGCTAACCCTAAAATCAAAATATCAAGCATTACTAACGACAAAACCGTAGAAGAAAATAACCTTAAAATCGACATACTTATCATTACAAACAGCAGAATCATAGAAGATGATAACCCTAAAATATTTAAAGAGGAGAGAAAGTAACTTTTTAACCCTAAAATATTTAAGGCCATGAAAAATAACTTTTATATTTCTACATTACAAAGGGAGGAAGTAACCATTAAATTATTTAAAAGTATAACCCTTGACTAGTTTACGTAATCCGCTCAAATTAGATTTCCAAAATATTGTATTACTCCATCCTCTTCAACTAATTGTACAACTCAACTATCACAGATATGTATCAATAGAAGAAGAAGAAAGAGCGAAATAAAAAGCGAATAAGAGAAAGAAAAAGAAAAGAAATAAAATGAAGAACAACTTACATATGTGGTGAATGTGGTTTGGTGGTGCGGTGGTGGTCTCGAGGACCAACGTGACGACAAATTGAAGAGGAAGATGAAAGTTGAAACTTGAAAACCTTAGTGGAGGGATGAAAAAGCAAGGATTGAAAGAAATGATGCAACCTTAGTGATTATGTGAGAAAATCAAGTTTTACCAAAAAAATTTCATTGACCTATTTATCTATTAAGTCTAACTAATTAACGCCCTATAACTTTTCTTGAGCTTGTAGTATGGACATCCATGGGTCTAAATCTAGCAAGAAATCGACCAACTATACCATTTGAGCCCATTTTTACAAACAATTAACCAATAACCCGTCTAACCCGATCCGTGATATTGACTTTTGGGTAGATCGGTTTAGGTTGGATTAGAAAATTTTGTCCACCCTAACCACAATGATATTGACACGTTAATGTCACATATTAAATAATAGAGTATTATCAATTTGGTTAAATCAACTCAATTGAATTTGTATAAACTTTTTAACTGAATTTTTTATTTTTATTTTTTATTTTAAATGTCTTTACACCTATCTCATAAACTCATAATATATATATATATATATATATATATATATAGTGATGAACTATTATTATATTAAAGTGATTTTCTGCATTTAAATATCACATGAAATTGAGGTGAACCCAAAAGGAGCAGTGGGAATGATGATTCGAAACATTTTGAAACGTTTTCATCAGTTTCACTACAACCCAACAACAAATTTCAACGACAAAACTGTCCTCACTTCACTCATTCACACACTCCAATCCAAACCAAACCCATTTGCATGAATCCAAATGGAAGAATCATCATCAACAACAACGAGAAGATGAAGAGCGTTTCAGATTTCTCATCCTTGGCCTGAATGGGTAGACTTGATGGAATGTTTGCTCAAAAGGGTCACTTCCATGCAGAGGGTAACCCATTTTGAATTCTCATTTGGGTTCAAAAGAATCCAATCTTATTAGAACCGCTTGCCTTAACTTTGGTAGAGATCATTCTCATCTCTTAAGGTGAATAAAAATCTGTTCTTGTACGTAATTTGAGTTGTTTTGTATCGAAGGGTTGGTTTTGAATGTGATGTTTAGGCGCGTAGGCAAGGTGTTTGTGTTTATAACTAAATGACATTGGTAGTGTAATAATGGTTGCATTGTTTCAATTCTTGTATGCATATACAACTGAATTAATACTGTTATAGGTAATTACACCCATTTCATTATTTTCCAAATGACTTTTTCCCACCAGGTTTTGTCTAAAAGATATAGGAGTTATAGTAACATTTGGATGTCCAAGCTTAGATAGGAAAGTGATCAACTCGGGAAAGCGCTGAGAGCATATGCAGTTAGAGGAAATGTTGGTGATGATTGATGACCATGTTTCTACCGTTGTTTACTTTTCTTTATTGCATAGTTCACAATTTTGATTCTACACAGCTATTTTTTCTAAACTTCAGTTCACTGATACTATGACCAGGTGTGCAGCTCGTGTAATTTGAGAGGGAACTGTGAAAGGGCATTCGTGAACGCGCGTGAAGATGAAGGTGGAAGAACAGTGGATGTTATGCGTATTATTTTGACTTATGGGCTTGACCCAATTATCGGTTCAGTGGATAACAAACCATCTCTTAATAAAATGGTAAAGAATCTGTGAGAAGACTGCTGAAAAAGAGTATGGCGTGCAGTACTGAAGACCAAAACCCAATTTTTCAGTCACCACAGACGATGCTGTCAAAGAGTTTGTCACAATCCACAAGATAAAGGCAAAAAATGGTCCTATGAAGCAAGGCGATTGGCTTTGCCCCAAGTATGGCTTTATTTCTATCTAGTAATCATTCTTTGTAAAACATTTGCATTGTTTTTTTTCTTCTTTTTATACCTGTTTATGCTTTTGTTTCAAACTCATTGCCAGATGCAATTTTCACAACTTCGCGAGAAATATCAAGTGCTTGCACTGTGACACCTTCTGTGAGGAAAAGATCAAGCAATTGAAGGAGGATAATAATCATTTACCATTGAAGAAGGGAGATTGGATATGCAACAAGTAATGACCAATTATATCATGTAGCTTTTGTATGACTGGTATTTAATTTCTAAGACTAATTAATTTGTTATATGCAGATGCAACTTCCTCAATTTTGCAAGGAATACAAGATGTTTGCAATGCAAAGAGGGGCCTTCAAATCGACGCGTTAATCCAGGGGAGTGGGAATGCGAATCGTAAGTAATGTTTATTTTGTTTCTGTTTTTTTTAGGTTTTCTTTTTTACTTGGTACTGAAATGAAAATTATTTGTGTAGTTGCAACTACATCAATTTCAGAAGAAACATGGTATGCCTGAAATGCGATCATAGAAGACCTAAGATGTCAAATACTTCAAACTCTTCCCTTCGACCTCAAGGAGAAGATAGCATGACTTTTGCAGAATATCGGTTTGATAGTAACAAAGAATCACCAATAACTTCTGAGAAAAGAGCAGGAATAGAGATTCACAAAAGTGGAGATTTGTAGAAGATGTAACTGAACATAAGTATTTAGAGAACTCAAATGATACTTCAGAAGTTTTAGCTTTTCCTATTGCTGGAGGTAAGACTAGCATGTCTAAGACAGAAAGGGAGAAGCTTATAAGAGCAGTCGCCAGATAAGTGCAAAAGCATTCTTGGCAAAGTGAAACTGATGACGAGTTTAGTTCTTCTGATAACCCGAGCTCTGATGATGAAGAGATGGCTGCATGGTTTGGAAAGGGTAAGAATGCAAGGTAGAATTCTAGGAAGAGAGACTCTGACCTTATACTTCTTATGTTGGTGTGAAACATTGAATTTTATGCCAATATCAGAGTCAATATATGCAACAGACTTGTTAGGCTCCTTATTCTGTGTTGCGTTGCAACTGGAAGCATGTGTTGCTCTATGGTCCGCGGAGTTGTAAAATTTTGGCTCATCCATGTCATAAGTTATGTTGGAAAATTAAGATTTTTTATGGCCAACTACAATGAATACATCATGCGCAGCAGTACTGAGTCTAGATAAGCAGTGAGGGCCTGAGGGGAAGAGACAAACCTTTCCTCAAGTATTTGGGAAATAGGAAACACTCACTAGTCCTGAATGAATCGTTTCAAATACTACTTTTTTTAAAGCAACTAATTACAGAACAATCACAAAAATTCAATAACAATTTTAAAAATTAATAACAGATTAGTGCTACTGAATGACAATCTTGACTTCACTAAAGATGCTACAAACAACCATGTCTTTCATTTGAAATAAATACAAAAGGATAAATGTAAGTAATTTGTTTGTATAACAGCTTTTTTCTAAGAATATTGTAAATTTATTCAACAACGTAATTGCACAATATGTATCAACAGTGAAGTGACCATTTTACAAAGTTACATTTACATTGATATATCAGCTGCAACCAGAGCTATAAATAAATCATTGTCTGAAGAAATTTGTCAATGATTTTCCATCTAGCTCTTTCTTGAAGAACCTTGTCAAAAATTAAGCTGAGTGTGAACTTTCTATAAAGAGCAGGTTTTCTGCTGATGTTAGCTCTGGTAAAGGTCCAAAGAGCTTCCCCTGTCACTGACATTAGGAAAACAGCACTTGAGACTCATGGCTCATTAGAAGAATTTGCTAATACCCTATGATCAGCACTCTTGTACTCCTCGTTAGAAATTATCTGAGACACAAAATGATCGATGGGAGAAATTAAATTTTTAAAAGAAAGGAAAATTATTAGCATTAGAAAAGAAATGGCACGAAAACAACATTCAATAAAGAGAGAAAATATAATTGACCTGAAGTAAATCTCAATGTTGATAACCAAGGCTCCATCAAGAGGTTTGACATGAACCCAACCTTGTTGGGTCCTAACCTATAAGCCACCGATATGATCCTGCAATAATATCGTCAATGCCCTGGATCTGCATGGGAGTTAGGTCCAACAGTAAGATTAGGCTGAGGACAAAATGGATAATAGTGGCCAACCATCAGCCTCCCTTGTGACAAACCCAGTTCCTTGAGCCCTCCTTCACCTAATCCCAACCCTTCACTCAATAAACCCAGCAAAATATCTCCTACACGCACTTCTCTATCCCACTCTATTACCTCCTTTCTACACACCTCTGGAATCTCCTCTTCCGCAGCAATCGGCCCGTCCTAATCTGGGAAAGTCCATTAAAATAATTATCAAATAACATTTTACTTCTGAAAATTGTATTCGTAAGATAAATCAGTCCCTAAGATTTTAAAATGCTTTTGAAATAGAAATTGGGAGCAGATAAGTCCTGATTATGTATCATTGTAATCACTAATATTGTTATGAAAGATTGATCTCGTTGAGGATTTTAATTTTCAGACAAACTGCATGATTCAGCAATTGCACAAAGCTTTCATTTCTATTCATTTTCTCACAAACAATATATTCATGTTAACTTAACTTTGATAAGTGTACATCTGGTTTCACTTTGTTTATGTTTGGTTTCAAGCATGTTTGGAGTTGTAGAATTGATTGTGACATGTTTGGAGTTGTAGAATTGATTGTGACATGTTTGATGCCTCTCTAATATAATTGATTATGCTTGCCACAATTGATTCTACTTAAATTTATGATTTGTATTTGTTGAGTCTAAACATAACTTTTACACTGTGTATAACTCATTTTTGAATAAATTTATCAAACATAAATCACTTTACAGTCAAATGACTTCTAACCATAATCAACTTTATACTTCTAACCATAATCAATTTTACTCAAAATCAATTTTCTTCACAGCAGAACCAAAGATAAGCTTCAATCAATTTTCTTCACCACATAATCAAAGATAAGCTTTATTAAAGCACAACTGTAATGTATTATTTATATGTTTTCCGCTAGAATGAAAAGTGATTCTAAAATCGACTAGTGTATGTTTGGTTCCACTTCTACAAGACCAAAATCAATTCTATAAGTATAGAATTGATTCTGGGTGATTTGAAGTGTTTGGTTTGTTAAAAGTAGAATTGATTCAGTCTCCAATTGATTCTACTTGAAGCTAAATTATAACTTCTACTTCCTAAATTGATTGGATGATTTTACAATGAAATTTATCGGTCAAGTCACTTTTACATAAATATATCCAAACATAAATCAATTCTACTAAACTCAATTTGTCTAACACCAATCCAAACACACCTAAAATATAACTTTTGCTACTGGGATGCAAATTGATTCTAAACAAAAACATATAAATATTCTTTAGAAGATTTTAGTTTCGTGGGAACCTGAAGTGTATCGCGCCAACTAGCAGCTTTAGAAGTGAAGAGATCGACGTTGGAAATATACGAAACGCCGGATCCTACCTGCCTACGGTACACTTTGCCTAACCTCCGCAGGCTGTTCATGAAACGCCTTCACAGCACCAATAAGACTTCTTAATAGATCCGGCGATACGCCGTGGTTGATCACCTGAAAGAAACCGAATGTACTCGCGGCGGAACGAATCTGATTCACCACGGAGGCGGGGTGGTGTATGGCAGAAGGTCGATGGTTGGAATTTCCGGTTCGGGTTCGAGTCCGGATCCTGGAGCGAGGTCGGATAGGGTTTCGGGCGGGTGAATGAAGAAAGAAGGATGGTTTTGATACCGGAGTCGATGAGGCCTTTTACGCCGGCTTTGGTTTCGTCGAAGTCTTTGACGGCTTTGAGACGGTCGTAGGAGGGAGATGAGGCGGTGGTTGGTGGGGTGGCGATTGGTGATGACATTTGTTGGGAATTGAATGGAAATGATGAAGATGCAATGGAATAGTGTTTTGGGGTTTTGCAGTTGAAAAAAGAAGGATAAGTAGTTGGGTTTAGTTTAGTAGAAAAAAGTTCTACACTCAAACTCAACACCATGGTATGTATTGATTTTGATTATATTAGATTCAACTTTTTTCAAACAAGATTGATGGTTATGGAAAAAAAAACTCTACAATGCTCCTGTCTTATCAACTGCCACGTGTTTGTTGGAGGATTTTTTATGTTCAATTTTTTTTCCAACTTTGTTGAGATTCTGGTATCTTTTTACTAAAGTTAATCATTTTTATAGGTGTTGCTTTGAACATGTTCATCTCTCTTCACCATATATATGAAGCTTGATTTAGGTAAATCATTCATACAATGCGATTCATCCATGAAGGGCAAGAAAGGATATTTTGTAATTAAAGTTGATTTGTCGAACGCATATGATAAATTGAGTGTGGATTTTATATGGAGGATTTTTGAGGAAATTAAGCTTCCAAGAAGGATGATTAACATTATTTTGTATGGAGTGACGAGTGTCGAAACAAACGTCAAGTGGAATGGTACACCGCCAAATTATTTCAAGCATCGTAGAGGGATTCGTTAGAGAGACTCAATTTCACCATATCTATTTGTTCTCTGTATAGATAGGCTTTCACCTTTAATTTCGCAAGTTGAAGATGATGGGAAGTGGAAAGCTATTCATGCTGGTAAACATAGACCCGTTGTGTCGCATCTTATGTTTGTGGATGACTTATTATTGTTTGGAGAAGCGAATGAAAAGCAAATGGAATGTGTGTCTTCGAATCGAGTTTGTATAGCATGCGGAAACAAGTCAACCAGGAGAAAACGAGGATTTAATTCTCAAAGAATGTTAGCATAAGCAAGCGAAATATTTTGGTACATATGTCTAAGTTTGTTGAAATGCATAGCTTAGGGAAACATCTAGGCGTGCCTTTAACATGTAAGGCGGCAAAGTGTGAGGATTATCAATATATTGTTGATAAAATAAGCTCTAAACTTACTTCTTGGAAGGGGATGCAACTTGCTTTTGCGGGTAGGGTCACACTTGCAAAAAGTGTTATTGAAGCGCTTCTTATTTATCCTATGATGACAACTGAGATTCCAAAGAGTTGTATTGATTTCATTCCTAAACTCCAACGCAACTTCATTTGGGGTGATAGTAATAACATAGGAAATATCATGTTATTAATTGGAAGGTGGTGACGACGCCAAAGGATAAAGGTGGTTTGGGTTTGCGAAAGTTGGATATTATGAATAAGGCTTTGTTCATACATAAATCTATTTCTCGGGATAGAGGAGATAAAAAGAGGAGACATGGTTAACCGATCAAGAAAAGCAGTGATCCATCAACCGAGTATATACCTCGGTCCATGACTGGGGTAGTGAAGCAACTCGTTTTTCAAAAATCATTTAAATGAATTTCCAAAACAATGAAATGGCCACCTAATTTTATTTGTTCAGAAAACGGAAATATAGATAAAACCCACAAAAATCGGATAAGGCGGTCTACAAGACCAAAAAGCATGGATTCGGGTCGGTTCGCAAGAGGAAGGTATTAGCACCCACCCCACGTCCATCGTACTCGATGAGACCGATTAGTTCGAAATGTGTTTGTGTGTGTAATCGCTAATTTCTAAGTTATGAATAAAAAAGAAAAGGGTTTGTTTATTATTTTGAGTTTGAACGGTTTGAAAGCGTGCCCTACGTATTCCCTGTGCAATGGGAAAATCAAAACTCGTAGTTCTTGTTGAAAATGTTTGGATTGTTTGTATTGATTTTAGAAGAAAATGTTTTTGATGACGCGTATGACGGAAAAGGAATTTGAATGGGTTGAATTGATTTTAATTGTAGATGACAAGTACCAAACGTTGGGTATCATCTAACGATTCAATACTCGAGATTGGTGAGGACTCGGCCATATCTCTCATCAAAATCTTTATTATGAAAATGTGAGGTGAAACAAAGTTCACTTTTATTAAGTGTATGGAATAAAGTATTTAAGTCGTTAGCTATCATCAATAGCCCAATACTTTACATTTTAATAAATCGTGAATATCATCCAATTTAATTAAATACCATAAGCTATGTTTTTTGTTTAGAACATGGTTTGAAGTTTCTCAATTTATTAGCTATCATCAATCAATTAGAAACTTGATTAAATGTCGTTGAAATTTAACATCTAACTATTAAAACAAATCTTATCAAATGTTCTTTTTGTAGAAAAATTGATTTTCAAAAGAACAAGTTCAATTAATTGTTTTGATTTGAAAGTGTTTTGAAACTGCGGCGTTGGACGTGAAAATGATGTTTGGTTATGATTAACCAAGTATATGGACTTGATTAACCTCGTGAGGATAGGTGCTCATATCTGACCATGAGACCACTGCATGGTTATTGGTATGTGGACCAATTGTTTTCGGGTTATGATTAATCAAGACGCGAGGGCCTTAATTAACCTCGTGAGGATGGTCGTCCCGTCCCCATGAGACCATAGAGAATTTGGTGTGGGTAACCAAAAATGAGAGATCGGAGGCGTTGTTGTTTTATGTTAATTAATGAGTGGAGTGTACAATCGCGTAATAAACATACTGGCGAATAACATAATAAGCGGATAATAAAAGAAATAAATTAACACACAATCTGACGAATTTAAATAATTATTAGGATAGATTTTTTCTAGATAAAAATCAACTAATAATTTAATTGATAATTTAGCAAATAAAAATATCTTATACTAATTATTATTTAATACATCAATATAAAAAAAAACTTGCATATAATAATAATAATAATAATAAAGAGAGAGTTAGAAATGGGCTGATGGAGCTTTAAATGCAGGGTTTGCAAAAGGCAAGTCCAAGCCAAAAACAATCTTTGGATTTTGTATGAGCCCTTCCATGAAGCATAGGTGGTCCACCGTTACGGGCGTTAGATCTTTTTTGAACAAATCTAAGGAATGAAGGAAAGGAACATAGTTGCTACCATAGGTGTACGCATTGAATGACAAGCGGACCAAGCAGGCGGTGACAAGTTTCGCCTTTGGACTAAACATACAAGCTAATTATATCTCGACTAATACTAATCTAAATCGGTTTTTTATATATAACAAATAAAGAAATCTAATCCTAATTAAACACTAATACTAACTTAAACTTATTTTTATAAAAAACTAATCTAATTAGATGAATCTAATACCAACTGTTATATTTTATAACAAATAATAAAAAGGAAAATCGGTTACACTACCTCCTCTCCTACTCGATCTCCATCTCTCTCAACTCTCGTACATCTGCATCTCTCTCTCTCTCGGACTCACGATCTACTATTTTAGCGCATCTCTCATCATCGTTTTCGAACTCATCGAACTTGGCTCGTCGCTCCGATCTCGCGATTCTCCTCATCTCTCATCGTCGCTTTTTGAACCGTCGCGATTAAAATTCTCTCTCTCGATCTAAAGTTGTCGCGACCATCTCTCTTACTTCTCGTTATGTTTCATGTTTTTGATTTAGAATTTGTGTTTGAGTTATTGGGAGCGGAAAAAGGGAAAAAACTAACCTTTATTTAGGCAAAATCGATGTTGTCGGGAGGAAAACCTATGATGGAAATGCAACAATCTCGAAAAAGAAAAGAGGCTATGGTGATGATTCGAGAGGTTAAACGTGACTAGCGGTTTCAACCCAGACCTTGAGACCAATCCATTTACCTTAAACTACGCTCATTGCTTGGTTTTGCCTTTCACGAAGGTCTTTTTAGGAAAATGATGATAGGGTTGTTAGGCTTTAACATATGTTAGGTTCTTCGGAAAAATTAGGGTTTCGGCCGTTTTAGGGTTTGTTGTGTGAGCATCGCGCCTCTGGTTCTTGTGTATTCGATGCTTAAATCTTATGCGAGTTAGGGTTTTCTGGTTCTTGTTATTCGATTTTACAAGAAAAAGGCCTTACAAAATTTCTTGGTGGGCTTCAACATTTGCATTAGGTGATGATTTACGACTATATTGGTTGTTTGATCTTTGTTTAGGCTATATATTCGATATTTGGCTGTTTGATCTTGTTTATGGTAAATATTGGTGAAATGGTATCTGCCTATACTGTGTAAAGTTTACGTACTATGATGCCATGCTTGAGTTATATATGTTTTCTTCTTTCTACACCCCTTTGTAGACAAGAATTAAACATTCTTGGTTGTAGTAAGCGGGTTTATGGCCGATGATTTGCTATGAGGCTGGTTGTTGAACACGATCAAATCAACCTTGATTTCTAATTCCCTAGAAGTTCCCTATGATGAGATAAAAAAAGCATTGTCTTGTATTTTGCTTATGTTCATATTTGGATTTGATCATTTGCTAAACATTTCTTTTCTTGTTTCATGCCTTCGGGCATTGGATTAGAAAGTAAAGTGGCGAAGATGAACCATGGTGTGGCTTATGGCATCATTCGAACATGGAGGAATGGATACTTGAAGGAATCGAGAGGAAGGCTTGAAATGAAGTCGAAGACATATCCGGTGAAGAAACTTGCAGCTTGGAGGATTCACAAATAGTTTAGGATGTACTAGTATTATAGGAACCTTGTAACTTGTGACTTGTATTTAAAGTTTTGACAAGTTGTAATACGAATCTTGACTTGCTCTTGCATTTTTGTACGAATAAAACATTAGAGTAATTTGAAACTCTTAAATTTCATGAACACGAGATTTGGCAATTATGTATCAACATGAGTCTTAGCTTTAGATCTTCAATAATATCAATCGATCTTCATCGTTGCAATTGTATATGAAAGTTGGAAATCCGTCATGCACCAATATTATTAAATCATCATAAACTAATATTAACTTGGTTTGAGACCTGACATGTGAAATGTTGATTAGAATAGCAAATTCAAATCAATCCATAACCCCAATCCGTAGTCTTGAATCAAACAGTAATAACACGGTTGTTGTATTTTTAGAGTTTGAATCCTATAGTATGTGAAACTTAAAATTAGACTCTTCTTGATGCAAAGATGGTTTGACTTGGATTTAAGCAATACTTGAATTCCTTTGAATTTCTACATAAAGCTTCCGTGTTTATCCATTCATGTAGAAATTCGGGCCCTGCCACTTGAAATGAAAATGAAACTCTAAGTTTCAAATAAGGTTCTTGATTCAAAACCAAGTCAACTTTGATGATTTCATGATCCTTTAAGAATTGAGCGATAGATTCCACTTGAAATTAATGGGATTATCCCGCATTTACAAATCGAAACAAATTGGTAGTAGAAAGATTTGAAACCAAATGAATTTCATAAGAACTTTTAACTTTACATTGAATGCCTTGAATCTATGAGCGATGAGCGTGACCGAGAAAAGTCTGGGCAATTGTGACTTGACATTCTGAATCTTGTAAACAAGCCTCAGATGAGTATTTTCACATGCCATCGTCAACTCTTGCAAAGACAAAACAAAGTTGACGACAAGTCAAATGAACAAAACTCGAGCTGTTGATCAATAATGGCTAATCATTAACTTTTACTTCAGAAGAATGAACTAAATAATCGGAAGAAACCAAGGCACGGGCTTTGCGAGTAAAATCTCGAACCAAAGTAAACTGTGATGAATGATGATCTCTTGAACCGGGAAAGCAATGATATTCAAAACAACAAAACTTCTTGATTCTATCAAGAAAAGAGCGCTCATTTCAACAATCAAAATCAAACCCAAAACGATAGATAAGAAAGGATAAAATTCATTGTTTTTAAACCTCGTGTTTTCAAATATCTTTGACTAGTTAGAAAGCACGTCTTTTCGTTCGAGCAAAATCTTTGGAAGTCGACTCCATCCCGTAACCATAGAACCAGTGGTATGAATGCATGTGAATGTTATGATAAGCGTGAAGCCTAAACGAGATAAAATTGAGATAAGAGGGGCATATTTTGGGGTGTGACAGGTAGGTCCTGCCGACCTCGGAGATCGGAGCCACCGCCGAGCATGGAAGAAGATGAAGAGGTAGCCAGCTCATACACGGATCTGGGGTTACTCTAAGCTCGACCATTATGAATCTTTTATGTCGTGGCCGAACTAAGAAGGTGTAACCGCTCATCATTGTCACGACACCGTTATGGGCGATTATTATTGGTGACGACGGATGTTATTTTCCTTAAAGGCAACTAAGGTATGTGACGTGGAAAGCCACAGACGTTGCATGAAGAAATCACTGAGGTCTATGCACCTCTATAAATAGGGCTCCCGAATAAGGTGATGATAAAATATAGTAACAGTAATATAATTAGATGATGATAAAATATCATTTAGTAGTAAAAATTATAAGTGCAGGTAATTTAGTTGCAGTGTAAAATAAATACCAGAAAAATAGAATATTAGTATTATAGTTAGAAAATGATAACGTAATTTTTGGTAATAATGGTAATGTGTAAAAACAGTACCGAATTAACCGGTTTAGTAAATTAGGCGGTAAAATTAGTTGTCCGGAATTAATTGAAAATTTTCGGAATGATTCGTATATTTTAGTAGGTGATTACGATTGTTTTACTTTGTTGAAATTGTGTGAGTGCATCGTGTTGTTGAGTTGTCTGTGAATTAGTACGAGGAATATGTTGTTGTATATTGTTGTTTATCGCGAAGTTGCGGGATGTTTTAGTGTGATAATTACCTAAATTATTGGTAATAACAATGAGATAGACATATGCCTCGTAAGTGAATTTATATTGTTGTTGCATGTTGTTAGTGTTGCATTACATTTGTTTCCTGTGAAGGTGCAGTTTGGCGAAATTGTTAGAAGGTTTATGTCTTGTGTCTATTAATTGGCAATAGTGAAGGGAGATGAAGCTCTGTTGGTACAGATCGCATATGCATTGTTGTGTCTCATTTGAATTACGTTGTTATTAATGTGAAGTAAATTATGTTGTTGCTAACGGTGAAGTGGTTTTGTGTTGTCGTTAATTGGGAAGTTGTTGTGATGTAATTGCGATGTGATAATTTTGTATGATTTAATCCCAATATATTATTTATCATACACTTGTTTATATTGGTAGATATCTCACCCTTTCTATTTGTTAAATCGTTGCCTTTATCTCTTTGGATGTGGTGGCACTATAAGAGGTGATTCGGTGAGTTGCTTGAGTTTTTAAAATCGCTTGGTGATTGTGGTGTGTATATGGAGTTGTGGGGGTTTATGAAGGGCTGACTTGCCTATAGGATGGGGTTTAATAGCATCATTGTTGAGAGCGATTCTCAACAAGTTATTAAGGATATATCAAGTGGAGACATGATTAATAATACGAGTAGCAATTTAATTGCTAGAATCATGAAGCTTCATTGTCAAGGTGTAGAAGTGAAATTTAGGCATACTTATCGGAGGCTTAATAGTTGTCTTGATCTTGCTAGCCAACATAGTATTTGCATTTAGAAATCCTTTTGTAATTTTACGCGTGCCTCTTATTTACTCAGACTTTGTTAGATCTAAATCTCTTTAAAATCCTATTTCCCATTTGTGTCTGTGTAGTTCTCCTTTTTTGGGCTTCGACCCTTCTTGTAAAAAAAAGAAAACCTCTTATAACTTTGTTTTAACTTTAATTTCAACTAAAATTGAAAGCATTATGGTTGATAATGAAAGTGAAAGTGAATTCATCGTGCCATCTTTATATGAATTATTAGGAATTATCCATCAAACTTCTTGTATAGAGATACCTCAATATAAAACTCTTATTCGGAAAAAAACATAACCACTCATTTAATGTCAATAGGGTTTTAACATTTCATTCTAAACTTTGAAAATGCTTTTCTTCATATGTTTTACAACATGCCATATATTTAGTAAATAGAACTTGTACTCCTACTTTCAAGAACAAAACTCCATTTGAATGTCAATATCAATATCCTCCAACATTTCATGATGAATTTTTTTGTTGCCTTTTCTTTGCTTCCGCCATAATGTCTAATAGAATCAAATTAGGTCCTAGGGCCAAGAAATGTCTCTTTATTCTATGTGAATATATTTAATTTCTATGTTCAATTCAGTTCATGTGAACTTCATATTGCCATGACTAATTCAAGCTTCATGTATGAAATCACATACTAATATACAACACCTTTGTTCATCAATCTACTTGCATAATAAGTATTAACAGTTCAACAACCATTTTAAAACTTACTTTTACATCTATATATCTGTACCAACCTAAACTAAACACATCATTGTCTGAAGAAATTCGTCAATGATTTACCATCTAACTCTTTCTTGAAGAACCTTGTCATAAACTCGTTGAGTGTGAAATTTCTATAAAGAGCTGGTTTCTCTGCTGATGTTAGCTCTGGTAAAGGTCCAAGAGCTTCTCCCTATTACCGGGATCAAGAAAAAAGCAACGAGACTCGCGGCTCATTAGGCAGATGTGTCTGTGATGATCAGCACTCTTGTACTCCTCATTAGAAATTATCTGAGACACAAAATGATCGATGTGAGAAATCAAAATTTTAATAAGAAAGGAAAATGATTATAAAATAAAAATTGACCTGAAGTAAATCTCCAATGTTGATAACTATAGCTCCATCAAGAGGCTTGACATGAATCCAACCGTGTTGCGTCCGAACCTGTAAGCCACCGATATGACCCTGCAACAATATTGTCAATGCCCCCGGATCTGCATGGGAGTTGAGTCCAACAGTAAGATTAGGCTGAGGGCAATATGGATAATAGTGGGCAGCCATCACTCTCCCCTGTGACAAGCCCAGTTCCTTGAAACCTTCTTCACCTAATCCCAACCCTTCACTCAACAAACCCAGCAAAATATCTCCTACACACTACTTCTCTATCCTCATTACTTCTTCTTTCTGCACACCTCTGGAATCTCCTTCTCTTCCGCTGGGACGGTCCCGTCTTAATCTGTGAATTTCCATTCAAATTACGACTAAATACCATTTTAATTATGAAATTCACACATTTGAAAATTTAGTCTCTAAGACTTTAAAGTGATTTTTGAAATTGAATTTCTCAAGCACATTAGTTCTGTTGATGGATCATTTTAATCACTGAGACTCTAATAGTATTGTGAAGGCTAAACTACAGTTTTTATGAAATTAGTTCGCTATTTTTAATTCAAAGAGTTTTGATTTATCTCACAGTTTTGTTGAATTTACTTAATGATTTATCAATTTTAAACCGTAGATAATACACTTTTTAACAAACAAGATAACAGACTTGGTATCAATTTTGTAAAGTTTAGTTTTGTAAGAACCTGGAGTGTGTCCGCCAGCTTGCAGCTTTAGAAGTGAAAAGATCCACGTTGGATATATACGATCGCCTGTCGCTGCCTCCCTACGGTACACCTGGGCCCTAACCTCCGCAGGCTGTTCATGAAAGGCCTTCATAGAACCAACAACATTTCTTAGTAAATCCAGCGATACACGTGGTTGATCACCTGAAAGAATCCGACTGTACTCACAGCAGAGCGAATCTGATCCACCACGGTGGCCGGGAATCGTGTATGGCAGAGAGGTCAATTGTGAATTTCTGGTTCAGGTCCGGATCCTGGAGCCAGGTCAGATAGGATTTCAGGTGGATGAATAAAGAAAGATGGAATGGTTTTGATACCGGGTCTATTAAGCCTTTTACTCCGGCTTTGGTTTCGTCGAATTCTTTGGCGGCTTTAAGGCGGTCGTGGGGTGGTGATGAGAGGGTGGTGGAGACTGGCGATGACATTATTAGGAGTTGAATGGAAATAATTGAGAAGGAATCAATGAAGAGAATGCGTGTGTGTGAAAGAGGTGGTTTTGGAGTTGAAGAAATAAATAAACAGTTGAGCTTAGTTGAGTAGCAAAGTTCTACACTCATTCAACAACGCAACATGGACTGATTTTGATATTTGAAGTGAGAGTGAAGTATACGTTTAGATTCATCCAAGGCTTCCTATTATAACACGTTATCTTTTGGAAGTTGGTGACTGTTACATCCTTGGCATTTTCTCTGTAGTAAATCTTCTTTGGTCAGAGTTGGAACAATTAATCACCAATCATGCAAGAATGACTTCTACTGTAAACTGATTAAATGCCCATTTGATTGAAGTAAGAAAATATAAAAGAAAATATGGTAACTAAAGTAATTCAGAGTCAAATTATTCATCAATAAATAGAAGTTTAATACATTACCCATATTTGAAAATGCAGATTTCTACATCTAGAAGTATATGGTACAGAACTGCATTGAGAGCAACTATTTCAAGTTTACATACTTTCAAGAGATAAATAAATGTGGTTACCCCATAAGGGAACAACAATTTGCGTAAATCATTCAATCTCTTCAATTAAACATTTGCCTCTGGTTTCTGGTCTATTCAAATTTTCAGGCTTATTACTACCCTGAAAGTTCATGGCCAGTGTTTCTTGTGTTGTTACAATGGCTGATAAAGAAGACCAGGCTTCCTTTGGCTGCTCATGAACCCAACACATGATGAAATATATTTTTCTTTCTGCCTGCTTAATAGCACTTCTAGTCTCATTCCTCCTAAACTTTCTTGGCTTTTCAGATTTGGCCTCCTTTTCTCCTTCTTGAATCAGCCGCATATATCAAAGGGTGCACACCATGCAGGGCCTCCTAATGAAAGTAGACTGATCACATCATCAATAACACCTAAACCAAATTGCAGCCCACCCATGTGTCTGTAAGCTGGAGAGCATACTTGCTCCAAGCAATGTGTGAGGGCTTCCAGTACAGTCTCTGGCTGCCCACCTTGACCCAAAACTGAAGATACACTCAACACAACCATGACTGACCCTATTGGGTCTGACCTCCAATCCCGTTGTAGGCGAAGAGTGAAGCAATAGCTGTATAATATATCAACTAGATGAACAGTTAAGAGAGTGATGGTTCCTTGGAACTAAGCCTACTTAAAGGAGGTAGCGGGACTTCAGGGCGAGAGGAATTTCACTTGATTCGTTACTCTCAGAATCATCTAGAGACTCCTGCTCTGAAAGAGGTTGAACAAGTTGAGTTCCTTCCCTACTAAGACGAATATTTCTGGCAGAATGCTTTGACCACCAGGGTCCCACGGTGAGATCATCTTGCTTAATTCCCCACAAGCAATAGCTCTTTGAAATCGTTTCTTCTCTTCAAGAGATAAATCATCAAAACTGATTTCTTGTCCTGTAGGGATATGAAAATCAAATCAGCCTCACCCAACCATGAGATAGACACAATTATTTTTCACTGGCGGTGCAAGGTAGAGCAGCTAGACAACGCAAGCTATAAAGAATAAAGAATAATATTCAACAGGAACATACCTGACAATATTTTTTCAATCGTCTCCTCAGACAAAGTTGAATCTTCAAAAGCTGAGAAAACAATCAGATAGAAATTCAGCACCTTCCATTATTGGTATTCTTAGGGAATTACAACCTCAAGAACTCTTCCCAACATGATCAAACACAATAATAAAATTTTGCTTATGATGTGATAATTTGTTTACAAAATACATAAGTTAAATGATTAACAATGCCAGGTTTCAGTAATTCTAGATTCTATATTAACTAAATGCTTCGACAATAAATCAAGCAGCAGCTATGAAAGGCCAACATCTTCTACAAAATTAGGTTTTAATAGAGCCCAATGAATTGAATAACGAACTCCACATTTTGGGACAAAGCAAGGAAGGTGTATTTTTTTTGACAAAAAAGCTAGAAAGTTGTTGAATTGAATGTTATTGTTATAAGTGAAAAAACATGCTTAAGAAAAATACAAAACTAAATAAGTTCACAAGCAGAGATAAATATTTAACAAGAGTGCAGTAAAACAACTCCGAAACATTTGAATTTCTAAAAGCAAAGCAAGAAGTACGGATGACTTACAATCCTCATCCATGTTATCCATTTCCTCTTCTGAATGAAACCTCTTCAGTATGTCCAACATTTTCTGTTTGGTTTGCTCGTCAGGTTGCATTTGCTGTAGCTCTTGAACAACATTTTCTTTCATGAAGGATTCAGTACAACGAAGACTATGAGACTATAAAAACAACAATAAAAGCGATCAAAATTCAAAACTACAGCAGTTCATAGCAAACAAGGAACAAGACTTAATTAGAGTATTCATAGAAAGGAGTGAATTTTATTACAATTCACAAATCAAACATAACCATTATGTAACTTCACTTACTTTATAACATGGGAGGAGCAGTATCGAATTGCATCGAGGACATGTGTATTGAGAAAACTGCTTCTGACATCTGTTTTCGTATGAAAAAGTCAGAAAGCATTATTTAATCATTATCTCAGTAGAAAATATCTAATATGTTGTGAAAAACTATAACAAAATCCAGAGGAACTTACACGTGACAGATTATTCGGGTAGGGTTTAGCGAGGAAGTAGAAGACTGGTCAGTTGTAACTATAGTATCTGCCATTATTCAAATGGCAGGGCCAACAAGTTACTTTTTCCTTTTCCTTTGATTCACCAACTGCAACTTTCCTTTGATTACCAACTGCAACTTTCGAATCACAGCATTCAGCTTAAAAACTATAATCCAAATCAAAACACAGATCAGCATCAAATGGCAACATCCAATTCATCAAAGACATAACAATAACACAATCTATTCCACACAGAACATTTTACAAACACCTTATATGCATATCAAAGAGTAGAAAATATCAGAACACTTACCGTGAACAAGTGGAAGAAAAATAAGAAACAGGAAGGTGCATTCGACGAGAAGGATTCGGGTTCTTTTGTTTCCCACGAAAAATTGAAGTAGAGAAAAAGATTGTAGAGGTTGAAAGTGTGGCGCGAGAAGATTCGAGATGAAAGTGTTGAAGGTTTTTTCGTTCTTCGCAGAGGTGAATTTATTTGGGCCTAGTTAATATAGTAACGAGGATTTTACTTGCCACCCTAAATTTTAGTTGACACCCTCTAATTTTTATAATTTTAAAAATGTCTTTGTTATTATTTATCTTTAAAAAAAAATTATATTTGTTAAAAAAAAGGCACTGTTGATCAAAGTGTGAAATTTGAAATTTTCGGTACTCATGACAAAAGTTTTGGTGTTAAATTGCACGTTTCATTGAAAATTATTTGCGTATTCAAAATTTTCAATAGTCGACGGCTTATTCTACAAAATCTTATATGATTCTACGGGGTTCTTCACCACGGTATCTGAAATGTTTTCGATTGAACTAATGCAATTTTAATTGTTTTCATCCTTTATGAAATTGATAGTTTAATAATTATATGTTGTAATTGACAAATTTTAACTCTTGATCTGAAGTTTTAGCATAGGCATGTTGGAGTTTACTCTGTATAAGGCCTGTTGGGCCTAAATAGGAAGAGCACTCTTCTGTATTATGAGATTGTCTTGTTGGCCATATATAAGGCATAAGGAATAATGAATGAAAAGAGTTGGAACCTTTTACATAACAAGTGGTACCAGATAAGCTGGTTCGATCCTGCCATTCATCACTACCCAAAATATCTGAGTTCTCCGATATTCTTTCTCCGTTCATCGTTTTCCTCCGTCGTAGCTATAGATTCCACCAATTTCACTCATCCATTTGTCCCTAAGTTCGTGGCTACTATGAACATTGGTCTATGCTCATGGAGAATCTCCTCGTTCTAAGGAGTATTGAGTTTGATTGAGGCGGGAGTCAATGCAGATTGATGCTCGCCGAATCAACACAAATGTAGAAGAAAGCAAGTTGCGTGACTTTAGAGCCAAGAACTATCTGTTCCAATCCATTGATCGCACAATTCTTGAAACAATCTTGGTTCGTGACCTTTATTGTAGGAATATTCCGCGAACAAGTATTTTTAATTATCGATTCCACAGGGATTGGTGTATATTGTAGTCTTTCAATAGAAAAGCGTATTTTAAGATTTAGGTAACCAAAGGGTTTGTTTCCTAAGCTACTAGTATCATGAATTTCCAAGCAAATAACTAAATTAATCTTTTCAAAGAGTTATGGTTTGAATTCAAGAGAGTTGGAGTTTGTTTTCAATTGATGGAAGCATGTCAAGATTAGTGTCATTGACCTAATCTCATATGCACTCTATTAATCAAGTGACGAACTAGTTTGATGATTTCCATAAATACATATCCTCTCAATCTTGTTGATTTCTCACCAAGATTGTGAGTTTTATCATGTTAATCATTGAATGATTTCTCACCACAACTATTGACATGATAAACATTAAGCTCAATACTTGTAAACACTAACACACAAATCTATTTATAGCATTTGTTCATTAGTAGATGAATATCCTAGGTCTACTTTGAAGCATCCTTTTTCAAACAAGATTCAAAGCATAAAGATGAAGAACAAAGATATTCAACTATATTAATCATCAACCATGTTCATACACAAATGGATTAAAAGAAATACATACTAGTTAGATCAACTAACTCTAATCTTGACACAAAAAGAACTTAGCCAAACATTTCCATGGTTGCTTTGCTCACAAGATTGTTGGAGGAGATGATGAACATTCAAGAATCAAGAAGAAGAACTATGTTTTCTCTCTAATTCTATGCCCTAATTTTACAACAATGAAAGATAATGATGATGAAGTGAAGCTCCTTGCCTAACACACCAAAAGCCATTGGAAATGATGGAGTTGGTGGCCAAAAATGAAAGCATGGGTAATCCTTTTTGTTTTTTGAGACCGCTAAGCCGTTATTCATGGCGCTCATCTGACAACCAGCTGGCGCGACCAAACATGCTTCTTCATCCAAAATTTCTTCAAAAGAATCATCCCAAGAGCTCTTCAGTGTCCTTGAATCCAAGCTTGAGATAATTAATCAATAAAACCTACAATTAAAAGTAAACTAAGTTAAATAATATATTATAAACAAAAACTAAATAAAACATAATTAAACCAAAATACTAAAATAAATACTACTAATTAATTAAAAGGCATTGTTAAGGACCACAAAATCATGTACAAAATAGCTACAATTTGGTCCTTAACAACTCTCAACTTACTTCTTTGTTGTCCCCAAACAAAAGTCAATAATCTCACTAAGCAAGAAGAAACAAAATGTAAGCATGCAACTCACACAAAATGATGGTTCAAACTCAACATACCGGCAAAAGCACACATGATCGCTTCTTGAAACACAACATGGATATGAATTAAGTTCTAAACACAATATATCAACACATGTAGACAAAATAAAGATATGTTCACACTTGAATCACCTAATCATTTCTTCAATATTCATGAAGACAAAATGCAATATTTACAAAGGACTAAACACTCTCACTAATAGTCATGCACATCCGAATAATTCATGCATTCATGAAACAAGTTAAATGACAAAATGGAAACAAAGATCACTAAGGACTTTCAAGGGTTGTAACTTGGCTTAGGTTAGAAACAAGAGATATTTAAGTACAAAGTCATTGAAACAAATTGGGTTAAAGAGTATGAAGAGCATTTCACAAACTAATTCCACTTCCTTCTTATTATTCACAACCTTTTTCTTTTCACACAATGATCCTATTTTTTTTTTCTTTTCTTTTGTTTTCTTTTCATATACAAATTTTTCTTCTTTTGTATTTTTCTTTTCTCTATTCTCTTTTTCTTTCTTTAGGATCATTGTGTCATCAATTCTAGGTTCTTTTGATCTACCTCCCCAACTTCATTTATATCAATCCTTTTTTATTCAAGAACATGCTCTTCAAGGGTTAATCAACAAAAAGGGTTGGTATTCACAAACAAGAAAAATTTATAGAATGAATTATCATTGAATTTTCAAAGATTATCAACAACTATTGGCCTACTTAACAATTAGTTGATTTGATAAATTCATCATACAAATACAATTTAAGCTCAAAAGGTTTCACAAGTTCACTCACTCACGGTTAGTTGAAGCCCTTTTGGAATTGATGGTTTTTCTCATAATGCACAAAAATTGCCTTGATCATCTCTAAGTTTCCAAATTATCACAAACAAATGAAGATTAAGCATGAATCACACGAGTTAACAAAACTATTAGACACTCAATATTTGGTATAAGGTGGAAAGCTTCTCACCTTTGTGGTTTAAGTCCTAATGATTCGAATGTGAACACAAATTTTTTGTACATGCCAAGATATTTTGCATAAAGCACAAATTTCATAGACATGTTAATATTCTACAAAGCGATTAAATATGTACCTTATTTGTGGATCGAGTCGAGAATTATATCATCACCATCACTTTGGTGAAATACACTTACTTGCTTTTGAGTGCCGTTGAAAACCGGGACAAACCAAAAGTACAATTCAAAATAAATAAACTATAATCTAAAAATAAAATAAAACAAAATAAAACAAAATAAAATAAAAGACACCCCAAAATGGTGTTTAAAACTAAAAAGTATTTAGGCTCCATGCCTACAAAATGCCAATTGAATTACAAGCACATCCTAAAAATGGATGGCAACCAACAAAATCAAAAGTTTAAAAGAACTAAAACCAAAAACTAAAAAGTGATAAAATAAAATAAAGACAATAAATAGACAATCAATGGAAGCCTCGAATGGAATCTCCAGTCGAACGAATCGAAGCGCCCTCCATCATCATCACTCTGCTCATCACCATGGCATCCACCTCCTCCTCGCATTTGGCCGACCCGGACCAACAGCATAACACTCATTTGCTCGCTCAAACAGTGAAGTGATTCACCGGCTCTCGATTTGCAACGCTTGTTTACTCTATGCTCGTGCATATACATAAATGCTCTCGATGAGAAAAATGCATTTGTCGGTTCCATTCTTGGAGGGGACGAGAAGTCAGCGTAGGAACAGCCCGGGCGGCGAGTTATCATCCAAGGCCCTACAATAGCGATCACAAAGTTATCATCAATGATCCCATCTATAGTAAGGTGCCCACAGCGGAAAAACAACTTTGGCCCTTTTGAAGGCCATGTCAACCAGGATAAGTTATGACACATTCTAGGTCTCGGTTATAAAGGGCCACACACATGCTTCCACGAGCACTTGTTTCGAGGTGGATTGAATTTCGATGGTTGGCCTTTATTCACTCATAAAAGTGCCCGGACAAACATAGCTTCCTCCATGACATAGCATGATCCCAGTGCAGAGCGGTGGTCGTGGTAAACATCAGCCCGATCCTCTAGGCTTTCCAATGTGCCGGTGTTGTTGATAGCGGTCGCGAGAGGAGACCAACTTGCCCTCACAGCAGTGAGCGGAAATCACGCCCCTCGGTCGGAATGGCGTTGGCATAGAACTCCTTACCACTCACATTAACTGATGCAGGGCTCCACGAACACCCAAACCATAGTTGTCAGGATATCATCGGGTGGCATAATGGCCTGCTCTCGGGCCGGATGATCCGCTCGGTCCAAATGTTCCGCTCCTCGAGCTCTTTGTATCTTGCCTCTTGACGGGCCCTGAAAGCGATCACCATCAAAAGAGCGGATCGAGAGGACCCACCGGCGGAAGAAACACGTTGTCGTTTAGGAGCCATCTGAAAACAACATAAAAATCAACGAAAATTGACACCGAGATGCCCGTTAGAGATAATTCATGCAAACAGGTGAAACCAATCAACCAAAGCATCAAGACCTAACAAACAATGCAAAAACACGGCATAAGAATTTTGAGTCTGCAGACCCGCTAAGCGCATTCGAGAAAAATTCTACGTAACAATTTCTCCAAACAATCGGACCTAATAGCAGCGAAAATCCTAATCTAAGCATTCTCACAATCTAAACAACCTAATCCTAAGAAAAACCTAAATTTCAAAACCTAGGTTTCTAAATTCTAACCTAAACAATGAACAAAGGGAAAACCATAGAATAACATACCTAGATGCTTGGTTTGAAGATTTGAACAAGAAATTCACACAAATTTGTTGATTTGGGGTTGGGGTTTTGAATTTTCTTGGAGAGTTTTGAGTGAAGAGGAAAAGTGAAAAGGTTAAACTAAACCTATTTTATTTAAATATAACCCAAGATTAAGTTGGGCCTAAGAAAACCGGTTTTGAAAATATTTTTTAAAAAATCACAGAACGCCAAGCGAATATTACGGATAGGCAAAAATCGCTAAGCGCGACACAAGTTTTGAAATTTTATAAAAACAACAATTAACAAAAGGAACATGTCAAAATGAATGCAACAAGAATACTTACAATGTTGGGGTGTCTCCACAGCGCTGTTTAACGTCGGTGAAGCTCGGCGGTCGGGATGACCAAGGATCATTGAAGTAGGATGCGACAATGTCGCGGCTCCCTCTCCATTACATACCGTTTCAAGCTGCCCATTCACAGTCCACTCACTTTTTCCTTACGGGTCTTGCAAGACAACGACACCATAATCTTTCACTTCCTTGATTAGAAAAGGACGGACCACTTTGTCTTAAGTTTTCCGGAAAAAGTCTCATCCGGAATTAAACAAGAGACACTTTTCCCGGTCGAAATTCCTTGTGCTTAATCTTTTGTCATGAGAAACTTTCACTTTTGCCTTGTACTTCGGTTGGAATGAGTACGCTCCATCTCATTTCATCCAATTGCACGAGTTGCACTTTTCTCTTATCACCCGCCAAAGAAGGATCAAAATTCAAGAATCGGAGGCCCATAAAGCTTTGTGCTCCATCTCCACGGGAGGTGACAAGTCTTGCCATAAACAACCTGAAGCAGGGTTAGTCCGATAGGAGCTTTATAGTGATTCGATCGCCCATAAAGCTTCATCAATTTTGTGACCAATCTTTTCGAGAACCAAGCAGTTTTTTCCAAAATCTTTTTAATTTCCTGTTTGACACTTGACGACCATTCGCTTGCGGTGATAGGAGTTGTCACCTTATGCTTTACAGTATTGTTTCAAAAGTTTTTGTGATGTATTGCAAAAATCGACCCGCCATCACTAATTAAAACCGAGGCCGCCAAACCGAGAAAAATGTTTTCTTTAAAAATTTTATAACGGTTTTGGCGTCGGCCTAGGTGAAGCAATGGCCTCCACCCACTTAGACACGTAATCACAGCCAGAATGTATTCATTTGAAAGCGACGCGAAAATGGACCGACAAAATCAATTCCCCAACAATCAAATACCTCGACTTCCAACATGTTGTTCAAGGCATTTCATCCCTTTGCCTATACCGCCACTTCTTTGGCATTTATCACACTTAGCATGAGCATAAGCATCTTTAAATAGTGAAGGCCAATAAAATCGATTGTAGGACTTTGGTGGCTGTTCAGCGATCCATTATAGTGTCCCCACAGTGGAATTGTGACAATGCCAAAGAATATCTTTGGCTTCCTCATTAGGCACACACCAACAACCCATCACTACTCAACCTAAAAATATAAGGTTCGTCCCAAACATAATACTTGGCATCGGCCAAGAATTTTATTTCATTCCATGTTAAATCCTCCGGCATTAATCCAGCGGCTTTGTAATTTGCCATGTCGGCAAACCACGGCCGCTCTTGGATTCAAACAACTTCTCCGAAACTCCTCCTTCACTCCTTTTCTTTGTCCGTAATTTTCCGTTCACTAGGCGAGATAAATGATCCGCTACCAAATTCTCGAACCCTTTTTATCGTACCTCTAAATCAAATTCTTGTAAAGAAGAATTCATTGGATTAACCTTTGTTTAGAGTCCGGTTTGGTAAGCAAATATTTAATCGCAATGATCCGTGAAAACCACTACTTTTGAACCAATAAGATAAGGACGAAACTTTTCAATGCATATACAATTGCGAGCAACTCTTTTTCGGTTGTTGCGTAATTAATTTGAGCATCGTTCAAAACTTTGCTCGCATAATGAATAGCATGGAAAATTTTCTTCCTTTAATAACACGGCCCACATAATCACTTGCGTCACACATCAATTAAATCAAGTTTCCAATTAGCGCGGTGATTATAGGTGCATTTATCAAATTTTCTTTCAATTTTTCAAAAGCCAATAAACAATCTTTATCAAATAAGAAGGACTTATCTTTGTTGAGCAAGTTGCTCAAGGCTTGCTATCTTTGAGAATTCTTTGATGAATCTTGATAGAATCCGCATGTCCTAAAGCTCCGAATGCCTTTGACATTGGTAGGTGGGGAAGTTGTGTCTCGATCACATCAATCTTTGCTTTATCGACCTCGATTCCTCTTGAAGATATTTTGTGGCGAAGGATTCCCTCGATCACCATGAAATTGCATTTTCCCAATTCAAGACCAAATTGGTATCCACCTCTTTAAGGCGGTGTTCAAATTTTCAAGCACAAAATGGCGCTCAAAGGCGGAGAAATCATCCATAAAACTTCAATTGTTTTCTCAATCAAATCGGAAAATATGGCTTGCATGCATCTTTGAAATCTTTGACGCGTTACATAAGCCGAAGGCATCGCCTATCTGAATATTCCAAAGGACATGTGAAAGCCGTCTTCTCGTGATCTTCGGATTCACCGATATTGATTGTACCGAATAACCATCCAAGAAGCAATAATATTGTTGACCATGAGCCTTTCAACATTTGGTCCATGAGGAAGGAGGAAAGTGATCCTTCCTTGTTGCTTTGTTAAGCCTTGATGATCGATGCACATTCTCCATCCGTTACTTTTCTTGTTGGTACTAATTCATCCTTATCATTCGACACAACCGTCAAACCTCCTTTTTGAACCACATGCGGTCTCACCCAAGTACTATCGAGATCGGATAAATCATCCGCTTCTAACATCTTCACCACTTCTTTTGAACTACTTTCCTTCATCACGGTTCAAGCGCCTCACGAGGTTGGGCTACCGGCTTGTACTCTTCCTCCATCATGATGTTATGCATACAATAGGCGGGCTTATGCCTTTCAAATCGGCTAAGACCAACCATCGCACTTTGTTAGACTTCAGACTTGAATTAAGCTTCCCTCCTCCTTCTCCGATAATGTATTACTAATGATTACGGGTTTCTTACCTCCTCCTCAAAAACACATACTTCAAGTGAGATGGTAGTGCTTTTAACTCAAGTTTTGGCTCTTCATCTTTAGGTCATTTTCAAAATTTCCACTTCTTCCTCCCATGGGTGCATTTCCTTGGAAATCTCCATTCCTTCAAACACTCCTCAAGATCTCTACTATCATCATCATCATTCACTTCTTGGGTTGCTTCCTCGATAACATCAATTTTGAAGCAATCTTTCTTATCAATTGGATGCTTCATTGCTTCAAAAGATTAAAGCAAATTTCTTCATCTTGAACCCTCACCTTCATTAAACCGTCATCAATGTCAATCATCATTCTAGCCGTCTTCATGAATGGACGGCCTAAATTAAGGTGCATCCATCTTCCTCCATGTCCATCATAACAAAGTCGGCCGGGAAGAATTTGTCCACTTTTACCAACAAGTCTAAAGCTACACCATGCGGGCGAGTAATAGACTTGTCCGCCAATTCTGCGTCATTTATGTAGACTTTAATTCAATCTCCCCAACCTCTTTACAATGGATAATGGAATCAAATTGATACTTGATCCCAAGTCAATTAATCCTTTGCCATAGACATCCCAATGGTAGCAGAGGTTACGCCCGGATCACTTTCTTTTTGGAATAGTGCGTTGAATTATTTTCTACTTCATCAACCATTATAGTTTCTTGATCCGTGTACCACTTCTTTTTGTCAATATGTCCTTCATGAATTTTGCATATTTATTTGCTCTAATGCCTCGGTGAATGAAATATTTATTTGTAGCTGCAAAATATCCATAAACCGAGCATAGTGCTCATCCTTTTGAGGAAGGTGAGGATAAGGTAAGTTTCTTAATGGAAGAGTGACTTCCTTCTCCTTCCCTTTCTCATCTTCTTCTTCTTTTCCTCCACTTTCTCCTTTTCAACTACACCATTCTCATTTTCATTTTCGACTACAACATCATTTTCAACTAAATCATCCCCTCATCAACATCATCATTTTTCAACTACAACCTCATCATCTTTTCAACTACAACTTCCTCCACTACTACTTCTTCATCCTTCTCCACTTGATCTTTTCTCTCTACTACTTTCTTTTTCTTTTCAACAACTTTCTTTTTCTCATCACAAACTCTACCACTCCTAGTTGTAATAGCTTTGCAATGCTCCTTAGGATTTGCTTGAGTAGTTGGAGAAAATGATGTCGGCACTGGTCGGAAATTTGCTTTGCTAATTGCCCCATTTGAGTTCAAATTCTTGATAGATGCCTCCGTGCTCTTTTGGTTTGCCATAGAAGCTTGCATAAATTGAGCTAGAGTGTCTTGAATGTTGGAAGATCTCGCTTGATTTTGAGGTTGATTTTGAGGTTGAGCTTGGTTTTGATTTTGAGTTTGGTATGGATTTTGCCTAGCTTGATTGTTGTTGTCTTGTCTCCACCTTGATAACCTTGGTTTACCTCTTTGTTGGTAACCTTGGCCTTGATTTTGATAAGGATAAGGAGCTCGTTGTTGGTATCCTTGCCCTTGGTTGACCATATAATTTGCTTCTTCATTTCGGAGGACAAAATCCGGTTTGTGATCCCCTACACAATTCACAACAAGCAATTTGTTGAGTTTGCTTGCTAGATGTTCCTTGCATCTCCATGATTTGTTCGGAAGCCTTGCCATTTGTTTTGTCAATTCTTCAACTTGTTTACAAATAATTTGTTTTGCGCTGCTTAGCCATTGACTAGAGCCAATTTCAAGAACTCCCGTTTTACTTGCGCACCTCCTTGATCATGTTGAGTTTGGTGGTCATTCCTCCCATCTTCTCAATTATTTGAATTGCTTCATATGGTGTTTTGCCATCAAAGAACCTCCATAGTAGCATCCAACAACAATTTGTGTTGAGGTTGGAGACCATTTGGAAGATATGAATTTGGGTGAGCTCATCAAAACCATGGCTAGGACACTTCAAGCATAGACTTATACCTTTCCCAAGCCCTATTCAAAGGCTCGTTAACTCCTTGTGAAAATACCAAAATTAGGTTTTGCCTCCATGAAGCGTGATTGAGGAAAAAATCTTTCAAGAATTTTCCTCCAAAACATTCAATTTCTCATTGTCTCTTGTAGTTGGTCTAGATACCAATCCTTTGCCTTCCCACCAAAGAATGAGGAAAAGCCTTTGAAAGTATTGCTCCTCTTGGTCTTCGGGCCCGACATTGCCGATCTCATAGAACTTAGTAAGGTGGGTGTAAGGATCCTCATGGTCATGGCCATGAAAGGACTTACATAAAGAAGTTGGAGCAAGCCGTCTTCATCTCCGTGAACCTTGCATTTGCTTGGCGAGCAAGTTGACGGTGTGTGAGGAGCTATTTACACAAGCCCCATGGTGGTGGTGGTGGTGGTTGTGGTTGATTCTCCTCCATAATGACTTCTCTAACACGGGTGGTGTAGAAAGTAGATGATTCTCCTCTTTCTTGCCTTTGCAGCTAGTCTTTTCCTTAGCTACTATTAAGTCTTCTAGCCATCCTTTCAATTTCGGGATCGAAAAGGAGTTGATCGGGAACACTTCCTCGTATAAACTAATTCACGAAAAGTCTAGCCACACAAAAGAAACAAAGAGATTAGTAGAAAAATATCTTAAAACACACAACTATTGCGATACTAGCAATATCAAGCAATCCCGACAGCGGCGCCATTTTGTTGTAGGAATATTTATGAACAAGTATTTTAATTATCGATTCCACGAAGTTGGTGTATTGTAGTCTTTCAATAGAAAAGCGTATTTTAAGATTTAGGTAACCAAAGGGTTTGTTTCCTAAGCTACTAGTATCATGAATTTCCAAGCAAATAACTAAATTAATCTTTTCAAAGAGTTATGGTTTGGATTCAAAGAGTTGGAGTTTGTTTTCAATTGATGGAAGCATGTCAAGATTAGTGTCATTGACCTAATTTTATATGCACTCTATTAATCAAGTGATGAACTAGTTTGATGATTTCCATAAATACATATCCTCTCAATCTTGTTGATTTCTCACCAAGATTGTGAGTTTTATCATGTTAATCATTGAATGATTTCTCACCACAACTATTGACATGATAAACATTAAGCTCAATACTTGTAAACACTAACACACAAATCTATTTATAGCATTTGTTCATTAGTGGATGAATATCCTAGGTCTACTTTGAAGCATCCTTTTTCAAACAAGATTCAAAGTAAAGATGAAGAACAAAGATATTCAACTATATTAATCATCAACCATGTTCATACACAAATGGATTAAAAGAAATACATACTAGTTAGATCAACTACCTCTAATCTTGACACAAAAGAACTTAGCCACACATTTCCATGGTTGCTTTGCTCACAAGATTGTTGGAGGAGATGATGAACATTCAAGAATCAAGAAGAAGAACTATGTTTTCTCTCTAATTCTATGCCTAATTTTACAACAATGAATAATGATGATGATGAAGCTCCCTTGCCTAACACACAAAAACCCATTTAAATGATTGGTGGCCAAAAAGAGTGAAAGCATGGAGTCATCCTTTTTACATTTTCCTGAGACCGCGCTAAGCCGGTTATTGTCTTTGGCCAGCGTCTGCCTGACCACCGGTTGAGTGCGACCTGAAGCATCTTCTTCATCCAAAAATTTCTTCAAAAGAATCATCCAAGAGCTCTTCAGTGTCCTTGAATCAAGCTTGAGATAATTAATCAATAAAAACCTACAATTAAAAGTAAACTAAGTTAAATAATATATTATAAACAAAAGCTAAAAAACATAATTAAACCAAAATACTAAAATAAATACTACTAATTAATTAAAAGGCTTTGTTAAGGACCACAAAATCATGTACAAAATAGCTACAATTTGGTCAACAGAGACATGCGAAGGATATTTGGGAAGCAATGCAAAGGAAATATCAAGGCTCTACAATGGTAAAACGTCTCATCTTTCATCAGCAATTGAGGTTCTTGCAATGGAGGGTGAATTTGTTATTGACTACTTTGCGAGCTGTTGCAAATAAATTGAATGATGCACAAGGAGAAAGAATGGGCGGGTTGCGGTGGTAGAAAATCTTGAGATCCATGCACGCAAAATTCAATTCGTAGTGCTCTATAGAAGAATTCAATGCGTCACGACGTCAATTGATGAGATTTAGAAGTCTTCGGTATATGAGCAAAGAATGCAAGGAACACGAGCATTATGAAAACGAGCACTCAAGATGAGTAATGCAGGTAGAGGTAGAGGAAGAAATGTTTCGAGAGGTAGGAATTCGAGACAGCAATTCTATGGAGATACTACAGTGCCATAAACTTGGACATTATCGCAATGAATGTCCGGAGTGGGAGAAAATACAAATTATCTTGAGTATCTGAAGAAGAGCTTCTTGATGGCACATTCGAGAAGAAAAAAGGAGGTTCAAGAAAAGGTATGTTGATAGTGGTACATAGCAACCATGGTGGGAAACAAAAGGCAGTTTTCAGTTTGATGACAAGTTCGAATCTGTGAGACTTGGAAATGATTCAAATATAGTTGTTATGGGAAGAGGTAATGTCAAGTTATGCTTTGAATAGCGGATACATGTATTCACGGATGTGTATTACATACGAGTTTGAAACAACTTACTCGGTGTTGGGCAATTGCGTGAGAAAAATATCACGGTTATGTTCAAAAATAATAAGTGTCATTGTTTCATGGAGAGAAGAGCTTGATTCACGACAACGAAATGACAAGCAACATGATGTATATTGTTAGAGCATCTATGATGGTGCCCAAATGCAACCAAGTATCCACATTGGAAGAAGCATATCGTGGCATAATAGATATGCTCATCTAAACATCACGGGTTTGAAGACATTGCATCAAAAGCGGATGGTTGATGGGTTTCCATAGATGAAGGATTTTGAAGAAAAGTGTGATGACTGTCTAGTTGGGAAGCAACATAGAAGCAGTATACTAATGCAATCAAACTGGAGAGCTTCCAAGAAGCTTGAACTAATTCATTCTGACATCTATGGACCTATCACTCCTAAATCAAATACTGGAAATAGAACTGATAGGGGAGGTGAGTTTACTTCAACTGAATTCAACAAATATTGTGCTATTAATGGGATTAAGAGGCAACTGACTGCAGCATACACCCCTCAGCAAAATGGGGTGTCTGAGAGGAAAAATAGAACATTGCTTAATATGGTAAGAAGCATGATGTCAGCTAGGAGTGTACCTAAGCAATTCTGGCCTGAAGCAGTAAAATGGGTTGCACATGTAATGAATAGATGCCTTACTCATGCTTTAAGGGATGTTACACCTGAAGAAGCTTGGAGAGGGGTAAAACCCTTTGTGCATCACTTCAGGGTCTTTGGATGCCTAGCCAATGTTCATATTCCTGTTCACCGAAGCCGGATAATAAGAGCATCGTGTCCTATTGGGTATTAGTGAAGATTCAACATATAAGCTCTATAATCGAGTTGAGAAAGATAATTGTCAACGAGATGTAGTTTTGAAGAATCCAAGGGTGGAATTGGAAAAATTCAAGGGCAGCCAAGCAAATAGGGCATGTGAGTGAAGATGAAGAAAATGATGAGGTTGAGATACAATCTAAGCCACAAGAGAGTTCCAGTGATGATAGGATGAAAAACAATCACGAAGACAACCCTAATAATGATCATTCAAATGAATCAGAAGCTGAGCAGATTGTCTCAGTTGTTCCACACATAAGGAAAAGAAATATACGGATATCTAAGAGACCATGTGACAGACCTGGAAAATATGGAGAACCAAACTGACCCCATTCAAAATCTAGCAATTGCAATGTTTAGCTCCAATGAAGATCCAAGTTCCTATGAGGAAGCAGTGAAATCAGGCACCTAGAAGAAGGCTATGGATTGTGAAGTGCAATCAATTGAAGACAATGATACTTGGGAATTGACAACTCTTCCACAAGGTGTGAAGGCTATTGGTGTCAAATGGATTTTCAAAACCAAATACAATGAAAAGGGGCCGGTAGAGAAGCATAAAGCAAGACTGGTGGAAAAGGGTTATGCACAAAAGTATGGAATTTATTATAGTGAAGTCTTTGCTCCTGTTGCAAGGTGGGCTACTATCAGAACAATTCTTGCTCTGGCTGCACACAATCAGTGGAGTGTATTTCAATTAGATGTAAAAAGTTCCTTTTTATATGGAGAGCTAACTGAGGATGTATGTGTGGAACAACTGTTGGGGTATCACAAGGGTGAAATGGACCAAGTTTACAAGCTTAAGAAGGCTTTGTATGGGCTGAGGCAGGCACCTAGAGTGCAGTGCGTAAAGAGAGCTATTCTTTTATCTGAATAGTTTGACAAGTGCTCATGAACCCACCTTGTTTGTAAAACATGGAAACAAGGGAAAGATACTCATTGTAAGCTTGTATATAGATGATCTAATCTACATTGGAAATGATGAAGAGATGACTGTAGCCTTCAAGCAGTCTATGAAAGAAAAAAATTCTATGACAAATTTGGGGAAAATGAAGTATTTTCTAGGAATTGAAGTCAATCGAGTGCCAAGGAATATTCATTCATCAATGAAATATGCATTAGAAATTACGGCAAGGTTTAGCATGGAAGGTTGTAACAAAGTGTGTAGTCCAATGTGCTGGCTGTAAACTTGTGAAAGATGAGAAAGGAAAGCCACGGATGCTACACTTTACAAGAGGATGATTGGATGTCGATGTATTTGTTAGCAAGGCGGGCGGACACCTTCTCGGTCTGCTTATTTATGAGTTGGAAATACCTCTTGAGTTACATGTTGCAGTGTGAAGAGGATAATGAGATACTTGAAAGGAACCTTTGAATTTTGGCATGATGTACAAGAAAGAAATTGGGGTAGCTTGATAATGCGAGGTTTGACTGATTGATTATGCAGGTGACCATGATGATAGGAAAAGTACCTCTGGATATGTCTTTACAATGGGATCAAGTGCAGTTTGCTGGTCATCAAAGAAATAGCCAATTGTTACTTTGTCCACTACTGAAGCATAGTTTGTATCAGCTGTATCTAGTGCTTGTCAGTGTGTCTGGATGAGAACTGTGCTACATCATCTGCGTGTAAAGCAAAGTGACTGCACTATCATAAACTATGACAGCAGTTCTTCCATCAAGTTGTCAAAGAATGCCATCATGCATGGTAGATGCAAGCATATCGATGTAAGATATCATTTCCTAAGGGAACTCAGTAATGATGGAGTCATTGAGCTGAAATTTTACAGGTCACATGATCAATTGGCAGACATCATGACCAAGGCCTTAAAAGTTGAAACCTTCTTCAAGTTAAGGGAGGGCTTAGGAATGTGTGACTCAAGCAACATCAAATGACTATTATTGTTTTTTTGCACTAGTTTTCTTTTTGTTCTTTGATGCTATAGTTTAGTTGATCTATTGTTGTATAGGGATCAACTTAAGGGAGGGTTTGTTGGAGTTTACTCTGTATAAGGCCTGTTGGCCTAAATAGGAAGAGGCCCACTCTTCTATATTATGAGATTGTCTTGTAGCCCATATATAAGGCATAAGGAATAATGAATGAAAAAGAGTTGGAACCCTTTTACATAACAAGGCACAATCTATTGGTAAACAACACGATATTATTATTTTAACTATTTGTTCTGATTCCGCTAATGGAATACGGATGAGGAAGGATAAATTAATTATGGAAGTATGTTAAGGCTTCGTAGGAGAGTCAGACTATAAAGAGATCATGCAAAATCAGCTGAAAGTCAACCGTCAAGTATACCCGGTTGGTAGTCAACCGTCCACCAAATCTCCAAGACATATTACTTGTCATAGTTTCATATTTTATCCATACATCAATGACATTATTGATGTTGGTATTTCATCTTTATTAGGATTAGATGGAGTTATAGCCTTTGATTGGACACAATTAGATGCTCGAGTTCATTAACACTCTCAATTGTTTTCCAAGTTGTTTATGACCTATCTATAATTAGGAATGTGTTACAAGTAGAACACTTGTGTCTGTGGGGTAGGGAAAATGGATGATGATTTTTAATATAGGTTACCCTATTGCTTCTAGATACAATGTCGTATTTGTTTTCTTTCCATGAGACTTAGCATCACATTTTTCCTCTTGCCTTAACTCCACCTATGTATCTGAGCAATCATATAATTATTGTTGGTTTTGTCAATGTTAATCATTTAGTACAGGTAAAGTTGAAACGATTTCTCATTGCCTCTATCATGACCGTTGGAGACCAAATTGTCTTGATGATACAAAGTATACAAGATATGGTCACTTTAGACACTATGAAGATCTGTGAAAGTCATTGTAGTTTTTATTCATATATATGTATGGGTTATTATATGTATATATTAAGTCGTAGCATTTTTACTAATTCAATTTTCAAGAAAAGTAATGGAAAAAAGGGAAATTTAACTGGATAATACAAAATTTCAAATTTCTAGAATTTCTTAGTAGTTATCGAAAATTTAAAATTTACGGTAAATTTGAACTATTTCATAAAAATTTAGAATTTTGGTATCGAAAATTTAAAATTCTAGTAACCCCCAACCAGACTGAAGACTATAATTTTAATGAAAATTCGATGGGTTAAAATTTCCATTATGCACTTGTAAGTTTCAAGATTTTTGGTATTCCATAATAGTATTAATGTAAAAGTGCCAAAAATGTGGGTATCAGATCAGGTATAATTATGGGGTGTGCAAGTTAAATCCTTAATAATAAGGAGATTTCTTTTCCCACCCTTGAGCGGATGCACATCCGAAAACCTCAAAACACCCTTGAGTTTGTTTGAATGCACTAAATATCATTCTATACTAAAATATGGTTCGAAGATGTATTTGCAAATTTTATGAGGTTAATTACAAATACATATCCAAAAGTCACCTTTATTTCTTAGTAAATCAAGCGACCACATTCTTGAAAAAATAGTTCACATACACATCTTTTGGAGTAAATTCGAAGATACATCTCGAAGTCTTGCTTGCATCTTGTGCATAAAAATTGTATTGTTTGCTGAGTTTTTCAATCCAAAGTAATTTTAATTCGATTAACATTGCCATTATGTGTTTCAAGATTAATGAACATGAATACCATAGAACCAGTAATGCATTAATTAAAAATAAAGACAATCATAGTACAAAATTTGTTCTCAAAGTATGGAAAAAAAATACCAAAACATTCAAAATACAATCAAATGTATAATCTACAGTATGCCTAATTCTACCACCGGGCTCTTCCTCTACTCTGGTGACATTTAGTTCCTCGGTAATAATGGGCGTGCTAGGAAAACTACTTCATCGCCATCTCAAATATCCAAACTCTATTCTCTTATCATCCGCATAATGTTCGACAGATTGGTGACATATCAAAGACATGGCCATCCATGGTATGCTCATTCTCCATGATCTCCTCACAGCGAGGCCTAGGTGGACATCTAGGAGTTTTTGTGTCATGACAAAGTTATGTATGTTTTGTGGCTTCCATCCTAAAATACTCCTCGATTACCACATGACTCTCAAAATCAACTAGAATGTCATCTAACTATCTCTGAGATAATACTCTCGGTAGCCTAGAGGGGCCTCCGAATGATGCCTTTAAATTGTCGAATGCACCACTCACAGGAGATACTTGAACATGATACTACTCCCATATGTTAACCATCGGAGTATAATAAAATGTTTTCGAATGGAATTCTCTCGATTGAAGTGTATGGCATTGATCGATGTCATCGTCTTGATTTGAGTAAATATACATGGAACAATACCACACATTATTCCTTTGCATGGGTGATATAAGAAAACATATGGTAATCTTGATATACTGTCACATAATCAAACTGTGTATATGGTGAAATTAAGGATCCATCCACGAAAATGAATAAGAAAAAACATTAGTAATGAGTTTGAAAAAAGTTTTTTAACTTAATAGTGTAGGAGCCTATCATTTGATTTTTCTTTAAAAGAAGATTCACTCAGTTTAGATACAAGTATAACAAGCATTTGGCCCCCAGTTCCACTCATGAATGGCTTCCAAGTCGATGAAATACTTGAGGTATGATACATCTACATAAGTTGTACTTTTGTCCACAAACATGCCAACCAAGAATAAAATCAACACCTCAATGTAAAATTCCTTTAGTATCCAACCTAGATCATCATCTTACGGGTCCTCGCGTTTGATCCTAGAATAACTTTCCTCCATATCTTCTCTTAGTAAGTTATTAGGGTCGTGAAGTTTTCCACTTGATTGAATGTTGTCTTGTCCCTCATGGGAGATTTGTATTAGTTCCTTCATGAGCTATGTGTTTAGAGTGTTTTCTTTTCATCCTTCATGAGTTATTAACGTTTTCTTCTCTCCTTGATATAGCTTTTGGTCATGTTACTACCTCATCCAAGGATATTGTTTGCCCATGGGCAAGTGGTTCATGAAATTTCCTCCCACGATCCCGTTCTAAAATGCTCCTATGAATATTTCTTGGTTTGGGTGGATTACCTTGATTTTGCTTCACTAAAGCATGTGAGATAATTCGTGAATGACTCTAAGGACCTTGGCGAATATTGAATAGACTAGTGCCATTCATTTTCCTATATGCTTGATGTGAATCAATGGACAAGCTTCTTTACTAAGTCTTAGTAGTTGGTAATAAAGAATATATAGAGGCCTATGTACCACCTCATGGTTGCGTCTAGAGGTTCCAAATATGAGCTTGTACTTCAGGGTCAGTTACCTGATGATGTCGATGGAGGAAACATGTTCATATATGTATGTCGATTATTATATATATATATATATATATATATATATATATATATATATATATATATATATATATATATATATATATATATATATATATATATATATATATATATATATCAAAAATATACTCGTTATTAGATAGCTAATGTTGTACTTAAGGCATATATATATATATATATATATATATATATATATATATATATATATATATATATCTTGAGATTATTCTTATGATTATATATCAATACTTAATTTCCATAGCAGGTAACATTTATCAACTGACCCTTTTCATTTTGAAGGATCGACATAAGGTAACATATTTATTTTTCTTTATAATGCGATTTCCCTTCAAGTTTATGGTGTTGCTTTCTTGATTGCCTCTATAACCGATAAATTTGGTTAATTTGTTTTTCTTGTATCCACAACATTTCATCACTTTGTATGCATAAATGGAACCACATTCTTCTATTTCTACATCTAGGATCATACTTCATCGTTGATACTAATGCGAACCATCATGGATAAAAGATTTAGAGGAAGCTGAAACAAACATATCATTTGTTTGTGATCTCAAAAGCAACACTCGGTCTTTAAGTGAGAAATAAAAATTCAAACAAAGAGAAACACAACCACGTAATAGTACATGCGTTTTCATCGAGGTTATTTTTCAATTAGAAGATCATAGGGTAATTATCGAGACTTTGAATTATCTAGACACATACTTTGTGAAATGTTTCACGAATGTTTATTGTCGAGTGTTGATATTTATAAATCAACAATTTTTTTTTTTAATTTAAACTTTATATTTTTAAGTTAATTTTAATTTTCCCTTTAGCTAAACATTTTTAATTAAGATATATTTATAATTCATTCTCTTAATTTAACAATTTTAAAATTCTCAATTTGACTTAAATTAGGTCATAGACCCATATTTATCTATCACTTATACCTTATAAAGAAAATTTGGTGTTACTTTTTCCATTAAAACTATTCTTAAATTTTACAACGAATATAAATAATTTATAACTATGCCTAATTTTAAAGAGTCGTATAAACTCACAACTCTAATCCTTAATTTATAAACTTGAATTGTTGCTTGGTATAGCAAGTGTTACGCAAAGTTGTCCAAAGAGCCTACAAATGAATAGAGATGAAATGGTTAATTACTCAATTCCATTAAAGCTCACACATTCTTCGTAAACTAAAATTTCAAAAATGTATTGTTTTGTGATTGCGTGTCGTGTTGCATCACCATAAAATGCAATGCAATTAATATAATGGATTAAGATTATTTTTGTGTGTGTTTGTTACTCATAATAGATTAGAAACATATGAACAAGAAAGAAGAGTGACTTATTATTGATGCTTTTGGCGAAATAATTGATTGACAACAAAAAGTTGATTATTACGACTCTATTGTTTTCTTGTTTGAGAAAAGTTATAGATGTGTAGAATATAAATTCTTTAATTTCAACTAGAGGTTGATATATGAGTTGAATTTATTGAGGAATTTCTTTTTCTTCTAGGGTTTTCCTTTCACACTTAGGGAAAATACAAAAATATTTCTATGTTTCGTAAGTTAACTTGAATTCTCAAATCAATTGAATTAAGTAAATTAACTACGAAATAATCACGATTTTAAAATAAGGTTGAATTTACAATTTAATTTGCAAATTCACCTTATTTTAAAAAAAAGTACGAAGTTAACGAATCCACCTTATTTAGGGTCATGAGTTAACTTGTGAGTGCATATAATTTTAGAAACACAGATTTCCCCCTCCCTATTCATTTCAAACACACAAACTTTTCCTCTATACTCTAACCCTTACTTTCTACCAATTCTTTTGCAATTTCTACTCATTCCAACTCCTCCAACATCAAGTTCAACTCATTGCAACTCCTCAACATCAAGTTCAACTCATTACAACCTCCATTTTAGGTATGTTTTTTTAAACAATTTCTATTTAAATTTCTAGTTTTATTAGATTTAAGGTAGTTTGTAGAAATTTAGTAGTGTATGATGTTATAGTAGGATAATGTAGTAGGAAAAAATAGGATTTTGAGAGTTTGAAAATCAGTTTTGAAAAATACGGGCGAAGGGGTTTCGCAAGTTAACTTGCGAGAGTAGCAGAAGAGACTTGAGATTAACTTGAATTTTGGTATGAATGGAAAATTTTGAAGTTAACCTCACAATTTTGGCTACATTGTTTTAGAATTAATTTTGGTGTATTTTATTTCGGAAAATGGTCGATCATGATAACCGGATGACACGTTTGAGGCAAGGACAGACAAAGCCAAGCAGTGTTGCTCTCGAGGAAACCGAGCAAAGGGCAAGGGCACAAAGGGAAGAAATGGAACAACTATTTATAGTATCACCTTCCTACAAGTGGAGAGTTAGTCTCCATGAGCGTCTTCCTCTGTGCATATGAGGAGGAGGTACCGAGGATAGAAACTGGGAGGTCATCGCCACTGGGCTCATGATGCCCAAGGCAGCGATGTTGAGGGAGCTTGCGGAGGCGGAGGATGCTGGCTATCCGGGGGCCATATGGCAGATCCCTCGATTTATTATAGGGACCATGTTGCCCTATATATGGGCGAGAGAGGTGTTATAATTTTTATTTCGTATAATTTATTTTATTTTTGTACTATTGTGTTATTTATTTTATTTTCGTTTTATTTCGTATTATTTATTTTTTTCGTTTCTTATGTTTGGAAAAGAAAGGCGTTGAAACATTCTAACCACTCCAAAGATCTTTGAAATTATAGTCTGAAGACTCGGTGGTTCCAGGCACTATCATCGCATCCGGTCTTGTCGGATTATCTGATCTTGATTCTGGGACCATTATTGGCATGGCGGTGCTTTTCTTTGAGAGATGACACGAGGAGACATTATCTTTCTACTTTCCAATTGGGGAGTTAGATCACCCTTGATGATGTTGCATGCGTACTCCGGACTACCCATCAGTAGGTTGCTCAACCTTTCTAAGATAACGAGAGTTGAGGCGGTTGAGTGGATGGTTGAGAACAGGAGCTGATCCGTACAAGGGTGCTCGGGGCGACTCCATAAATGGGGCGCCATGACATTCTCCTATCGAAGGAGTTATATGAGGGCACCTCTGTCGCAAGCTTGCATAAAAGAGATGCATATCGTAGGCAGCACATTGGAGGATATTTTTATTACGTATCACGGAGTTGTGCCATTCGGTGTTTTTGATATATCTGGTAGGCATATACATCTTTGTGGACACAAGTGGTTTACATGCGTGACCTACGAGATACTTCGGACCTTTCACGATTCGAGTTGGGCGGGATGCCTTGTTCTTACCTATCTCTACAGCCCAGAATGAAGCTTCCGGTGGAGGGCTAGAGGCGCTGGCTCGTGCACCTCCTCACGGTACATTTTATTTTAACAATTAATTTTAATTTGTTTAAATTAATTTTAAGTAGTTTTAATTAATTTTAATTAGTTTTAATTGATTTTAATTATGTTAACATTATTTTTCGATCTGATTGGATTTTATCGTACTTTCACGGATCAATGGTTACTACGTGATCTCGACTATGAGAACTTCATGCCCATGGCTGCCGGTTTATTCTCCATGAGACAGCAAATAATGTGGCTCCTTATCGGGTGTTACTTGCACCGCAGGCGACATCATCGGACTCGGTTTAGGACTACGGGAGGTTGTCTCGCCGATACCATTTCGTTATACTCCATGTGGCTAGCATGTGGGGATAACATGATGGTCGATATCTGCTTGACGATGTATCGCCAATTTGGCTATGTGAAGAGCATACCTTGATCTCAAGTCTGCTCCGGAGCCGTCTGGAGGGTATGACGATATCTTCGATTTGGAGAACCATGTCGTGCGAGTTTCGGTTGATGTGGGCATCCAGTATGTGGCACTCTATGGAGAATTACGATATGGTTCTATTTAGTGTCGCACCCTTACATGACACGAGTGAGGGGCGTCCGAGGCCCGGCGCGAGGAGCTCTTGGAAAAGCAGCGGTCGAGGATGATCATGCCATTGATCTCGCCCATACATTAGAGTATCCACACGGATTGGATAGGGGCGTTGGATGGCAGGATTATCGATGGGGCGGACCAGCTGCGGTTGCCGTGTTGGAGGATGGTCATTGGCGAAGCGTGCTGCTTACCACCAGCGAGAGGGAGGGGCGGGGTGTCGAGGATTAGGCATACCCAATAGCCTTTATGTTTTTATTTGATTTTTGTCGATCGCTTTATGTAATAATACTTGACATTTTCTCTTTATTATTTATAACATATTATTATTTACATGGTTTGCGTATATATAAGTTTTATGTATATTATTTTATCTATATGTATTACTTGGTCAAAAACACCACAAACAAAATTCGGTTTCAACCAAAATTGAGTTTTGATTACATTTCTGCATAATTCGCGGGTTAACTTGCGAAATGCACTTCATCGAGTGAATTCGTAAGTTAACTGCCGAATTATTGATTATTTTTTAAAAAAAACAACACGGGAATATTCATGAGTTAACTTACGAATTCACCACAGGTTAACTACGAAATAATCTCGATTTTAAAAAATAAGGTGAATTATGAAGTTAACCTTGAATTCACCGAAAAATCGCCAATGGGTTAACGTGAATTCACCCAAAATAAATTCATGATTAACTTGCGAAGGGTATTTGATTTTAAAGTGTGGAAAAACCCACTATGTGGGTGAAGAAAGTCCTTTATTGAAGTTGGATAAAATATGATTAAAATCAATTAGATTTGATTGGTTGGATTTGTCTTCTTCTTTTAGAAATTGTCAATCACATTCAAATTTTTTGGATGTGTTTGCATTATTTTATTAATAATAAAGAATTTAATTGAAATCTTTTAAATTTTATTTAAAATATTTTATCAATCAATTAATAATAAATGTTTGATGTCGAAGAAATTTGACTATTTAAAGACATTTTATCCATCAATTTATAATAAACGTTTGATGTCGAAGAAAGTTGACTTTTATTTTAATTATTTATAAAATAATACAAGCGGATGATAGTGATAAATTGACATGGTAAAACTTTTATATTTGATTATGGGTGTTTTCGGTGCGTTTTGGATGAATTTGGCGTAAAATGTGACTATTGAAAAAATATGGATTTTAGGTTGAATTTTAAAAATAAAAGCGAATTCGAATCAACGATCTGATTTTAGTTGATATTTTAAACAGGTCCAT
>CM038795.1:231149241-231210477 GCA_021764765.1 Vicia sativa | reverse complement strand
TAACAAGTGCACTTTTGGAGTCGATCCCAAAACCCTAGGGTTGTCGCTGTAAAGGTATTGAAGTTGACCCCGCCAAGGTTAAAGCTATTCAAGAGATGCCACCCCCCACCGAGAAGGAAGTCGAGGTTTCGGCCGATTGAATTATATGCCGATTCATTGCACACCTAATCGCTACTTGTGAGCCAATCTTCAAGTTACTAAAGAGATCAAGTAAATGGAACGACGATTGCAGATCGCTTTTGACAAAATCAAGGAGTACCTACAATCCTCCTCCTATCCCGATGCCACCGCCAAAGGAAGACCTCTTATCATGTACTTGACAAGATTAGAGAACTCAATGTAAGTGGTCAGGGGCATGACGAGTCCGGTCGAAAAGAGCATGCAATATACTACCTTAGCAAAAGTTTACCGACCGGAAACAAGATACTCACAAACGAGAAAACTTGCAACGCTTGGCTCAATGTCACGACTAAGACAAGATATGTTGACCATACTACCTTGTTGATTTCCAAGATGGATCCGATAAAATACATCTTGAGAAACCCATTCCTCCTAAGAATAAGATGGCAAATGATCTTGACCGAATATGACATCCAAGACACTTCTCGTAAAGCCGATCAAAGGAAGTGTAGTACGATCATTGGCTCATCAAGCCGTAGATGACTATCGCCTATGCAGCTCGAATTTCCTGATGAAGATGTTTTACTAGTCAACGATCATGAAGAACCAGTCCCGACGGGACCCGAACAAGGATCCCGATGGACTATGGTCTTGATGGAGCCTCAAACGACTGGCAAATGATCACGCCCATCATTACATCCCCACAAATGACATACGCTTTCACCGCCAGATTATGTTTCAGCTTGCACTAACAACATGGCCGAAAACGGCTGCATCATATTAAAGTCGCTATGACTTAAGAATCAAGTTCTTCAAGTGTATGGAGACTCACTTTTAGTGATCACCGATTATATGAGTGGGATACGTAAGCATCCAATCTCATTCCAGACGAGAGCATGTTCTGAGTTTGATCCCCTATCAAGAGATTACTTTTGATCATATTCCACGAGAAGAGAATCACTAAGGACGATTGGCTACTATGTCATCTATGTTCAAGGTTCGGGACAACGAGGCTCCCTGATCATCATGAGAAGTTCGACTAACCAAAGATATTGTCATGAGCTCGATACAGTAAGAGAAACCTTGGTACTAAGGACGGAAGAGGTATCTTGAGACTAGAATATCCCGCAGGGCATCCGTCAATGATAAGAAGTTCATGAGAAGATCGCCCAAATTCTTCCTCAAAGAACAAGATCTTATACAAGCGCAACCACGACTCAGGCTTACTCTACTGTAGACCGAAAACAAGAATAACGTATCATGGAAGAGTTACACAAGGCGCATTGGTACCCACTCCAAGGACACACCATGGCTAAGAAGATTTTGAGAACAGTTACTATTGGTCCACCATGGAAGCGATTGTCACCGCTACGCCTCGATCTTGTCACAAATGCATATTTATACGATAAAGTACACGACTTCCGTAAGACCGAATGCCTAATCCTCCTTGGCCTTTGCAATGTGGGCATTGACATGATCGAGAAATCAAGCCCACCGCCTCCAATGGACATCGCTTCATCCCTGTGGCAATGGACTATTTCCAAGTGGGTAGTAGCAAATCAGATGCATAGTTACCAAGAATGTCAGGCTCGATTCATCAAACATAATCTTATCTATCGTATGGCACTCCTAAAAGGATTATCACGTATAACGGTTCCAATCTCAACAACAGATGATCACCGAACTCGCATCAGCTCAAGATCAAGCATCACAACTCTTCCTTATCGGCCTAAGATGAATGGCGCAGTGGAAGCCGCCAACAAGAACATTAAGATTATATGTAAGATGACGGTGACTTACAAAGATTGGCATGAGATGTTACCATTTGCTCTTCATGGTTATCGACTACAACATAACATCAATGGTGGGCAACCCCTTCTCTCTCGTGTATGATGGAAGTCCTTACCCATCGAGGTTCGGGACACTCAACCGTAGTCCTCCAGAGGCAGAGTTAGCGAAGACGATCGGTCCGCACTCGCCTGACCGCATTAACTTGATTGATGAGAAACGACTCGCATCCATCCGCCATGGATGATTTATCGTAAACGAATGATCGAGCATTTAACAAGAAGGTCAAGCACCGAGTCTACCAAGTCGGTGATCTAGTAGTCGTCGCATCATTCTTCCACAAGGTGATCCTGTGGGCAAATGGACTCCCACCCATGAGGGACCATTTGTAGTCAAGACAAGATTTTCCTGGTGAGCTATGATACTTAGCACCATGGATGGTGAAGACTTCCCACCCCGTGAACGCAGACATAGTCAAAAATACTACGCATAAAGAATAACCCGCCTAGGTCGATCGACCTAGGCAAAAATAGAGCATCCCGCGAACCAAAAGGTTCGCAAAAGTTAAGGATATATACAAACATGTACACCCAAGAAGTCGAAAACCCCAAAAGGCGGGCAAAAGGGTATCCCTGTAGATCAAACCAAAAGGGCGGTCTAGGCAAAAGTTAGATTTAAGCGCACGACTATGTCTCTTCCAGTCACCTACTCCACTACCAAGATTCAAGATTCAAATGGCTAAGATCACCACTCACTTTTAACGATGAAAGGAGATGAGATAGTTGAAATATATGAGTACTAGCATAGTTGAACTTAACGAGATGTTTTCCGCATAGCTTTTTACCTTCTCTGGTACAAACCACTTCGCCATACCGCCACTTCAAATAAACGCAAAATTTTCTTCTTTACAATTTTGTTGTTGTCGCTTTGCATAAGTCCAACGCTTGCTTTGAATGACTATATATGCATTTGACAATAAAATCTAATCGCAAACATACTAAAGTGAACATACAAAAGTAACTACAGGCTCCTGTGAATTGGGACTACTAAAAGTCACCAAAACATTCCCCAGAGCATGATCCCTACAAAGGTGTCACCACAACACAACTCCCCAAAGAGAGCAAAAGGGAATCCACGAGCCGATTCCACTCAACTAAGTAAACATCAGCCTCCAAAGAACACTTCACCCTCAACAAGGTATTTATCCCTCGGATATCTCTCGCCTCTTCCCTTTCTCCCCAATACAGATCCAACTTCCAACCGTCGAGTACCTGAGGAACCTACATCTTCATCCCAGAGATTACAACGTTCCCGACTCTTCCAACCCGTCTCCCAGAACTATCAAATGCTCTCCAAGAGATCTACACCGAACCCCAAGTAGCCTCCCATTCCCCAACAGGATCTACACAAGTCCCCACAGATCGCCTCCCACCTCCTCAAGAGTGGTCCATATATGAGATCTCCAACAACGAGCTCTCAATCTCTACCTTCCTCAACAATATCTAGGCCCAAGACTTGGTCGAGATAGTGCATCTGAGGAATCCAGGTATCTTCTTCTTCTCCTTCAAAAGTGGACTTCCAACTTACCCAAGCTGGAGTCGAAATCCTCAAACAAACATCCGTGATCTTCTTCAAGATGGATATGTTTTGAAATACCACAACATCTATCATTCATACATTTCTCATAAAGTCATAATTCATGCATATGTCATTCATATACATCGTCATGCATCATACTTTGTATAAACTAACCAAAATTCTATCAAAGTTCTCTGTTTTTCCAAAACAGTAATACCACTGACGAAATGTGTCCAGGATTAAGCCCCGAATCGACCGGAAACTATCCAGACCGCCTCTTGGTTGTCCTCCAACGAATGGTCCGTGATTAAACCCCGAATCGACGGAAAACTATCCGAAAGACCTCGTTGTCCTCCGACGACTAGTCCAGATTGCTCCAATCGACGGAAAACTATCCGAAGACCGCCTCCGGTTATCCTCCGATAATGCAACGGATCAACACCGATGCACAATGTGGAAGCTATCCACATTTTTGCCAATTACTATTTCCCCGTGAGTAACCGCATCGGAAGATTTATTCTATCTTTATTATCAAAGAATCACAGAAGTTCAACAGACGACTCAACAGCTCGGATGGCATCTAAGCCCATCTCCGATTACTTATCAAGTTTTCCACCCTCGTATCGCTGCATATGGTTAAAAATCATGCAACCAATAACTTCATTCAAAAAATGGACATACCTAAGTTCAACGACGACTCCTCCAGATGGCATCTTAAGCCCATCTCCATGCCCTTCCAAACGATTACAGCTTGCAACAGACGCCTACCCAAAGACGATCTTTCCATGGCATCTTAAGCCCATCCCTCACACCTCTTATCGACACCTTTGTAGTCTAGCGACGACTTCATCCCCAAATTTGTCTCCATCTTCCAAATGGCATCCATACTTTGATTCCCGATCATCACCAACAAATAGACAAAATAAAGGGTTTGATCTCTCAAGTCAAGATGAACTCCAACATCTCCAATGGTCTTCATGCCTCCTCATATGCTTCAAAGATTCTCCATGTCAAGTTTCAAGCCTCACAAGTCAAGTTTCGCATAATCGTTTCTGGATGGTCAAAATCAACAGATGGACAAAAGTCAATCGTGGTCAACATACAACAAACTTCATAATTTTGGTCAACATCCTCATTTTGAAGTTACATTCATCATTTGATCAAGGGTTGATCATGATTCATCAAGAAAACTCAAGATTTGCTCAAAAGTCAAACTTTCTAAATTAGTGGTTTCTAGTGAAAAGTCAATAACTTTGATCGATCATAACTTTCATACTTTCTCGTAAATTTTTCCACCACCTCTTGTTTTGAAGGAAATTCAATTTCTACAACTTCATGTCTCACAAGAATGTCCAAAAATGCTTCATTTGAGAGGTATAGCTCAAAACATTACGTGTCATTTTCAAAGTCAACAAAAGTCAACTTTTGTTTTGAAGATATATTGAGCATGGTAACTCCAATTGAGATGAGACCAAAAGGTTGGTTAGAGGACTCTTAGATTTCAAAAAGTCCAAGAACACTCAAAATGTGGAAAATTGAGCAAGATACACTATTCCAAGTGGGCAATTTTGACAATTGCACAAAAAGGACATTTTGGTCAAATGCAAAATTTTCCAAACGGGCCTATAATCTTTTGATCCAAACTTGTTCATGACATGATTTTTGACCCATAAATGGTTGGCATTGGTAATTTTCTATTTTTATGATTTATATTTGAATTTTATAACATTTAATTCAAATTAAATTATATAAAATATGAAAATTAATTATTTTTTCAAAAGATGATTTTATATCTTCCTTAAGTCCAAGAAAGCCCACAACAATTGCCAAATTGCGGATCATGATATGGAAAGAAAAATCAATTTTTAGAAAATTTGATTTGTTTTATTGGAAAATATTTTTGCATAATCAATGTCCAATCTTTTTTCATTCTTTTGCCATCCAATTCTCTTCATAAATACCAAGCAATGAATAAAGAACGAGGATCAAACCCTAACCTCAAACTACCCAACCCTCAAATTTTTTCAAGATTCTTGAAAATCGTGTTCTTGTTCAAATTTCTTTTAGTCCAAACAAACCATTCCAATTGTCTTCTAAGGTAAGTTCGAAAGAAGAACACCTCTTTATCGATTAAACCATCCGTATTCGAGCCATACATGCATACACATATTCAATATTTTGAATCGATTTTCATTACCACTTGTTTTAATTGATTCTAATGTTCTAATGCTTATGAGACTCCAAGGATGACCGGCCATCGCTTTGACCTCGAATCGCCGAAACGTGGAATGCCATACTAGTTTTTGAGCCTGTCGAAACCAGTTTACAAGCATTTCGCAGGAACCGATGCCACCAATGGACCAAGCAGACCGATTTAGGGGTAGCCTAACCTCACCCATTGCTCTTCAGATTACAGTTGGGCCTGCGGCCTCATCGGGAGAGTTAATACCGAGTTAGTGGCCCGGCGGCCAGAACGGGTGACCCCTAAGGCGACGTGGCGAATAGCGGCTCCGATCTGGCTTCTGTATCAGATAACGCACGCTACCGACTGGCTCAATCAATCCAAACACGACACGCATATTCATATACGCCATCGATTAACTTCCACACCAAGGTCACTGCCTAGTGGTAAAGGCTACCAAAAGGTGAGATTCTCCTCCCGTCATGGTCGATCCCCTCAACGGCACCCGCTTTTGTTTCTTTACAAACTTTTCAATATTTTCTATATTTTCTAAATTTCTAATATTTTATTTTTTAATTATTTTCATATTTTATTTCCGCATTAAAAATCATCAAAAATATTTTTCTTTTGCATTTATTTTATAAAATCTTTATTTAATTTAATAAATTAAAAATACAATTTTGCATGCATATTATTTTTATTCATATTTTTGCATTTAAATCACTTTTAATTCATTTTAATTATTAAATTGCATCTAAAAAATCCCAAAAATTATTTTAGTATATTTATATTATTTCAAAGATGTCATATTTTTTCCATTTAAATTTGCATTTTTCTAACATTTTCTCTTATTTCGATTTCATCATATTTTTCCGATTTCTCATTCTTTCACTGTGTTCTCCGATTCTACGCTTTCTTTACTATTTTCATTTTATTTTCCAATAATGTAACTGCTCATGGGATGTAATAGTTTAATTTAGGATTTTATTTTCCAGTTAAATTATGTATCTTTCCAAAGCCATGTAATAGCGAGGATTTACCTTTCCGATCTTTACATTCCGATTTTAATTTCCGCACCCTATAAATCTGCTAGTAATTAGCGTGTATGGCAAGATAAAATTGAATATAGCTCACTAATTTCAAGATAAAATATCCAAATCAACACACTTCTTTCACACACGCACCCCTTAGGGTCTCTCTCGCTGCCTTGCGAATTCAAATGGTCATGTCCCCGAACGTAGGTATTCTAGCACCGCTGTTTCCAAACAAATCATCATAGTCCCTTCGATACAAAGATCATAACCCACGATGTCGCCCCGAATACATGATCTTGACCCCGATTGTCGCCTACTAAAAATGATGATAGTCCCTCGAATGTGCTAGATACTTCCTACAAGTTGCCTTCTATGACCATCCGATGTCCCTTCGAATGTCCCCGCTTACATCCAACGAATGGAGCTACCTACTAACTAATGGTATGGCTAGCGCTATTCTAAAGGAACGTAGTACACAAAACCACCAATTCGAGTGGGTAAATAAGTCTTTTAGTTGCTTGCCTAAACCAAATGCTTTTCACACCACACACTCTTTTCAAAGTTCAAACTCTTTCAAAACAAACATTTCCGAACACTTTGTATACACTCCTACACGAGTCATTACAAAGTCAAAGCGAAATGCCTTTTTCAAAACATTTTGTCAAACACACGTAAAGCAATTTTTAAAGTGATCTAGAGCAACTAAGAGTCTGAGATAACTACGGATGGAAAGGGTGCTAATACCTTCCCTTTTCATAACCATTCCTAACTCAATCTAACGAAGGTCTTTTCTCATACTTTTACCTTCCCTTAATTGATAAAAATAAAAGTCGGTGGCGACTTTGCTATCCGCATATTGGATACAAAATCCTACAAAGTCCGCTTCACCGTGATCACAGAATCAAGCGATCATTGGGGACACACCCTAAAGAGAGAATTGCTTTTGGGATTTCTAGATCATTTTTATCGCTTTTGTTTGACTTGATGCTTTATCTTTAAGGGTTGCTCGGGTATTATATTGTGGGGATCCACACCCGATCCGGTTTCCTTTTGGTAAGTGTGAAGGAATCATCGCGACCGCTAGACGATAACTAAACGTCAACATGATGGCTACGCTAGCGTGACATTGGTCGTCCCGATACTCTTCATTCCCAAGTCGAAGATAGATTTGGCTTCTGTGGTGTCATCAAGCGCCAACTAAACTTTTAGAACCTTAATTGACCCATCTTAGCCATTAAGGTAGTGAGATGGCCGGCTTTGGTGTAGAGACCGAGGTTGGTTGATACCGATGCTACGCTCATCGAGATCTTTTGGGACATTTTCGATCGACCACTGCCGTCAGAAATAAGCTCGCCTACGAGAGATCCTGTGATGGAGATTCCAGAACCCAAGCATTATTATAGGACAGATGAACCAACTCAAACTTTTGGTGGGTAATCACCTATACCTCATGCAAGCCTTAAACCTAGGCTCATTGTGTGAATTGTTTGTGTGTGCCAAACATGACATCATGACATCATTTGCATCAGATATCATTTCTAACTATTTCAAGGACCTGGGATTTATCTTGCTCTTTGTAGGATTATGGCTTCTAGAAAGACTATCCGAATCAACTTCATGTATCCCTCTCAACTCAAAGATTTGGTTTCGAAATTCCAACCATGCTCACCATCAAAAGACATGGTTATCTACTTGATTTGGTTATCTCCGTTTTGAAGAAGATATGATGCATGTCCTATTCCATTTCGATTCCAAACACCATTGCTTTACATTTCCGTGATTATCACTGGTTCCTACCTTGGAAGAGTTCTCTACTGGGATACCTATTCTGACCAAATGCCATTCAACGGCTTAGAAAAGTTCTTACACAAGATATCAGATCCGCTTTACATCTTAAGCCGGACATCGCTTCGGGAAACTAGGTGGAGTTAGTAGGGTTTACTTTCCAAGTTCTTAATTAAGAAAGCCCGAGAATTCCTCAAAGTTATGAGTTTCCATGCATTTCAAGACATGTGGCCTTGCTAATCTATGGTTTGGTTCTATTCCTAACCGATCAATTCATAGACAATGCACCATCAAGTTGTTTTCACCGCAATCCAAAGGCTACCTTACTTGGAGACATCCCATTCTCTCCACACTGCATTATCAAGACAAGGAACTCTCATGTGTTGTATAATTACTTTCAGTGGTTTATTTCGACCTTCCTCCATCGCCAAGAATGAACAAAGGTCGAGATGGTCTCAAAGATTAATGTCACTCTCTCATTCGTATATCCGCTGGAGTCTTTTCTCTCAAAAGGACTTCACATTCATCGAGCGCCAGGAGAATTTCTAATGTACCGCTACTTGTATAAGGGAGGTATTACTTACAACCCTCTCTAGCTCTACCGGCTTGGTTTTGCTCAAAAGATGGTCCACATGATATGCTTCTCCAAGATGTTGTGTTCGATTACAACCACGATCTCCTTAATTACCGACGGGTTCATACACGGGGCATGGTAAAGAAGACCCATACCAAGACTGGGGCACCAAATCCATTCCGGGAACCTTACCTCAAATGGGTGCGAGCTCGAGCTCAAACCTCATGATGCCATTCACGCTGCTCTACCAAGAATTATGGAACTGCTAGCTATAGGTGACGACTTATACTGTTCTCCATCCCGACATGCCCACCGATTTTGAAGACTCAAGAGATCCCTGATTCAATTTTAAAGAGAGGGATACCTTGAAGCTCGCAATATGCAAGTGAGAAGAAAGTGCTAGAGTTGACCAAGCTACTTCACGAGGATGAAACATCAACATCTACACTCAAGAGGAAGCACCATGGAGACTTAGAGCTTTAGGATTTATATGTTTTCTATTGTTTTGAACTATCTCTTGTACTTAAAAAGAAAAAGAATAATGAAAAGTACTAATAAATGTTTGTTCGTCTTGTTTAACAAATTTAAATCTCTAAGGTCCTTGAAAACATTGCATTGCATTCGCATAAACATTGCATAGACATAACATTGCATCACGTACATTGGAGATTGGTTTTCTCATTTGCTCGCTATTTATTTTAGTAAAATGGCTCTTGAATACTCACAAAGATCTCCAAGCTTAGAATGCCGGCCCAAGAGATGTTCACCATTGGTCCAAGGCCAAGAAGATTTAAAAGCTCATCAACAAGAAGAAGAAGGTCATTGGTCTCTCAACATGGGCACGCCACAAAGGTGGTCCTAAGGTGGTCACCATATCAACCTCCTCAAGGAAGTGTCCATACTAAGGAAAAAGGGCATGATGAATAGCCACCGAGCTCGAGAAGAACCATGATGATGGCCAATACTAATGAAGATGACAAGTACAAGCAACTTGAAGATCGTCAATGTGTGGAAAACTTGAAGATGTCCGGCTGAATTTTGATGATCCGAGTCCGTCCTCGGTGTCAGGATTCCTCCCAAGTTCAAAGTTCCAACTTTGCCAAGTATGATGGCATGTCTTGCCCAAAGTCGATTTCAAGTCCTATGTCCGTAAGATCAACCCCACACCGATGATGTAAAGTCAGGATGCACTATTTCAAGAGAGTTTGTCCTAACCACTGAATGGTACTATCACCAGAAATGACCGTATCCGACTTGAGTGATTTCGATATGCTTTCATGAAAGTACAGTACAATGTCAATTGACACCCACTGCATGCAACTACAAAGCATGTCTATGGGTCGTGATGAGAAGTTCAAGGAGTATGCTGATGGAGAGATCTAGCAGTGTAGTTCAACCACCCTTGTCCAATGTGAGTTGATATGTTTACGGAACACCGACAGCCCATTCTTCAATCATCCGATTGAAACTCTTTGATCACCGAAATGATATTGATAGGCGAGCTGATCAAGTCGGTATCAAGAGGGAAAGATTCAAACAGAGACATCTTCAAACGCCAAGAAAGAAAGAAGTTAGCTGTATGGTAATGTAAAAGTCGAGCCAATACCGACCGTGCTCAACTGGTAGCAGTCGTGATTCCAATCCTACATCAAGACAACCTTAACGACAACGTATGTGAACTGAACGCCGCCACTAAGACAGTTTACGAAGATCAACATGCCTTTGTCTGCTTTCCAACACATGTTGAAAGGTAGTTGATTACTTTGAGGGATCCTCCTCGCACGTCAACACCTCCTCTAAAGTATAATCCTAATGCTAAGTGTGCTTACCATTCCAATAGCCCACATAGTACTGATGATTGTTGGGCTCAAGAACAAAATTCAAGATACGATCAAGTCTAAGTGATTGAGTTTGACCTCCCGCTGAGACCAATGTGATCAACGCCTCCTATGCCTAACCATGACAAGAGTTCCAATGTGTTGGTGATGATACTTATGTTTTCAACATAGATGACTTGACCATTCCTCCGATGCTGATCAAGAAGAATTTACATGTTTGTCAATCCAGATGCCCAGAGAACGTTGTGGTGCCCATCCGCCGATGGTTGGCTTGGTCGAGAAGACGTGTTCAAAGGTATGATGGATAACCGTGAGATTATTTCCAAACCACCCAAGTGTCGTGAAGAAATGTCTGTTGAAGATCGACAATGCGAATCGAAACTGACCATCCGTGTGGGACTGGGAAGCCAGTGGAAAGTACGATTACATGGTGAAGTACCGTCCCCCGAGAGCTACAAGATTCCTATGAAGATATGTTAATCGGATGGGGTGACGATTTCCCAAGACTATGCCGATAACACAATAAGGATTTCCTCTCACGATCCTTTGCCTGAGTGGCACCTCTCATCATTACCTCCAAGACCAGATTCCTCTCTATCCTCGAATTATGGAGTCGATTTTACTATCATGGCGCAAGCCAAGACCTCTGACCATTGAAGATCTTACAGCTTGAAACTACCTGACATTGACAACATCACCGGATCAAGTAAGGTGACCGTAACCAAGAGTTTTCTCCGATATCTCTCCTTCAAAGACATCCATGACTCACCGATTCCACCTATTCAACCAATTCCCTGCTAGAGGGAATAACCAAAGGCTCATCCTCCGTCAACTGTATACCAAAGGAAATTATCAAGACACCTCCAAACAAGAAATGGAGGAAATTCAAGATTATCAAGAAGAGTGACTACACATTGTGGAATGCTGGGACAGACCGCCCAAGATATCCCATGCCGCTTCGCTCAGGCTCGAGGCTCATGCTAATGCCTTGGTGAAGTTTCAAGAATGCTCATGCCGCAAGACACTACCACCGATCAATTCAAGTTTGTATTGCCCCTGCCGCCAACAACGGCCAGGCTTCCTCCTCGACGATTTAATCACGGAAGAACATTACAACAAAGCCTTGCATCTCTCGCTGAATGCAAGGGCACTACACTGTCTCATGTTTTGTGGATACTGTTCTCGCTTCTGAACATCCTTCCAAGACTGCTTTTGATCGCTTGATGTCGGGGTTGGTTTTGAGACCCAAAGGACATAATCGAGAGCTTTTGATGGTTCCAAGTGAACAAGATTGGAGAGCCTATTCTCGCTCGTAAAGTTTGGCCTGCACTTTTGACTCCACTTTCTTTGTCATGGACATCCGTCCCGCTACTTGTCTACCTTGGACGCCTTGATACGGGCAAAGGCCACATTCTACCTTGCATCGTAAACTAAAGTACCCGTGAGGGAAGGTTGTCACAAGATGGTGAAAAGAGTATATGGTCATCATCTACAATCATTCCGATACTGAGATGGAAGGAGATTCTTCTGACCCCGCAAGCTTTTGAAATAATACCGAGTCATGCCTGCCGACTCTCCCCGCTACTCCCCGAAACTACAAGTCCCGCCTAGGATGGTCTCACTAAAGATGCTCAAGCCGCATTGAAGAAGGAAAGAGTACTATTTGGGGACAGCCCCGATCTTCCTTTCAAAACCGATAAGACCGGTTTAGCTTCACCATCAAAGGTCAAGATGATACGCCGCGAACGTGTCGGGCCAACTTCCTTTCCAGATCACCAGAGTGGAATCCATGCTAGAAGACTATTTACAACGGCTCGACATCGCAAGTGGATCTTCCCAACTCTAGATCACGGCCCAGAATTGAAGATCAAGACGCTATACCAATCTTCTTAGTCGAGTAACGTTTGTTTTGTTTTGCTTTTCGATTTTTTATGTTTTGAACAATAAACTTTGAAAGCCTAGTGCCTCGCCCGGCATCATGGCTCGCCATGAGGGTTATTATCCGTCGCTTATGTATTTTCATTCAATAAATCGTTGGACTTTGTATTCAATTATTTGTTCTTCTTTACTTTATCACCCTTCAAAAGCTATGTGTTCTTACACACACCCACGTGATACATTGCGTAATCACTCAATCTCAATAATAATAGCATGTTAGTGCTAAATGACTTTGATAATCCGATCTACCAAGTCAAGACGAAAGTGAGGAAGATTGTGAAGTGCCAGGAGAACTTGCTGATCAAGCATAAAGAAGAAGAGCGAAAGTACAAAGCCACCAAGAAGAGCAAGTTGAGGTTGTGAATTGGGCATCGACGAAGATGTAAAAGAGATCAAGATAGGAGCTGGGTCTCGAGAACAAAGGTCAAGAAAGGTTGGTTCTGTATACAAGAGACTATATTGAGGTTTGCTTGGTCATACGAAGACATGCCTGGTTTAGACATTGATATTGTGGTACACCCATTGCCAAAAAAAGAAGGTTTTCCCAAAGAAATGAAGGTTCGTCAGATGCTACCGAGATGTCCGAGAAAATCAAAGTTATGAAGCGCTCAACGCCGGCTTAGTCACACCTATCCTCAAAGGTTGTAAATGTGGTGCCCGTGTCAAGAAGGATGGAAAAGTACGAATGTGTGTGGATTACAGATCCGAACAAAGCGAGTCCGAAAGACGATTTCACTTCCTCATATTGATGTTCGCTGACAACACCGCCAAAGATAAGGTTTTCCTTCATGGATGGTTTCTCCTGCTACAATCGATCAAAATGGCTCTCAAGACATGGAGAAACTACTGTTACACAACGGGCACTTTCTCGGTTATGCCTCGGATCAAGAACGGTGCACCACTTATCGGGCTATGGTGACATTGTTTCATGACATGATTCATCACGAGATAGGTCTACGCCGATGACATGATAGCTCAACTGCATCATTAGAAGAACATCTTGATCATTTGTAAAACTATTTGATGATTGAAGAAGGATCGAGACTTAATCCTAACAAGTGCACCTTTGAGTCGATCGTAAACTCCTGGGATTTGTCGCCTGGTAAAGGAATTGAGGTTGACCTCGCTAAGGTTAAAGCTATTCAGAGATGCCACTCCCCACACCGAGAAGGAAGTCGAGGTTTCGGCCGATTGAACTACATTGCTGTGTTCATTGCACACCTAATCGCTACTGTGAGCCAATCTTCAAGTTACTAAAGAAAGATCAAGTAGTAGAATGGAACAACGACGCTGCATCTTGACAAAATCAAGGAGTACCCCATGTAATCCTCCTATCCTAATGTCAACAAGGAAGACCTCTCATCATGTACTTGATGCTAGAGAACCCAATGTGTTCAAACATGACGAGTCCGGTCGAAGAGCATGCAATATACTACTTAGCAAAGTTTACCGATCAGAAACAAGATACCACAAATGAGAAAACTCGCAACGCTTTTCGGGCCGTCCGACTAAGATAGATATGTTGACTCACACTACCTTGTTGATTTCAAGATGGATCCGATAAAATACATATTTGAGAAACCACCTCTCCTAAGAATATAAGATGGCAAATGATCTTGACCGAGATGACATCCAAAGACACTTCTTTAAAGCGATCAAAGGAAGTGTGGTAGCCATCATTTGGCCTATCGTCAGATGACTATCACTACGCATCAATTTGCATGAGGATGTTTTATTAGTTACAGATTGCGGAAGAACCTGTGCCCTGACGTAAGGACCCGAACAAGGATCTCGATGGACCATGGTCTTCGATGGAGCCTCAAACGCACTTGGCAATGGCATTGGCGCCATTATATCCCCGCAGCGGACATACGCTTTCACCGCCAGATTATGTTTCAGCTTGCACCAACAACATGGCCGAGTACGAAGCGGCATCATGGGTCTTAAAGTCGCTATGACTTAAGAATCAAGTTCTTGCAAGTGTATGGAGACTCACCTTTAGTGATCACCGATAAAAGAGCTGGATACTACATCCGAATCTCATTTCAGACGAGAGCATTCTCGAGTTTGATCCCTACTCAAGAGATTACTTTGATCACATTCCACGAGAAGAGAATCACATGTGACTAGCTACTATGTCATCTATGTTCAAGGTCGAGGACAACGAGGCTCCTGTGATCATCATTGAGAAGTTTCGACTAACCAAAGATATTGTTATGAGCTCGACGCGTAAGAGAAACCTTGGTACTACGACGTGAAGAGATATCTTGAGACTCGTGAATATCTCCGCAGGGGCATCTCATAATGATAAGAAGTTCATGAGAAGATTTGCATCTAAATTCTTCCTCAAAGAACTATTATCTTATACAAGCCGCAACCACGACTCAGTGCTATCTACTGTAGACCGTAAAACAAGAATGCGTATCATGGAAGAGTTACATACGATTTGGTACCCACCCAAAGGACACACCATGGCTAAGAAGATTTTGAGAACGGTTACTATTGGTCCACCATGGAAGTCGATTGTCACCGTTATGCTCGATCTTGTCACAAGTGCCGACGATGGATAAAGTGCACGCATCTCCAAGACTCAATGTTCTAAATCCGCCTTTGCAATGGGGCATTGACATGATTGGAGAAATTAAGCCCACGCTCCAATGGACATCGCTTCATCCTTGTGGCAATAGATTATTTCACCAAGGGTAGAAGCACCGATGCATCTCGTTACCAAGAATGTTGAGCTCGATTCGTCAAGCATAATCTTATCCGCCAGATGGCACCGAAAGGATTATCATCATATATCAGCTCCAATCTCAACAATAAGATGATCATCGAACTCCGCACGCAATTCAAGATCAAGCATCACAATTTTCTCCATATCGGCCTAAGATGAACGCGCAGTGAGTAGCCAATAAGAACATTAAGAAGATTATACGTAAGATGAGTTGACTTTAAGATGGCATGAGATGTTACCATTTGCTTTTCATGGTTATCGACCAAAGACGAACATCACAGAGCAACCCCTTCTCTCTTGTATACTGATGGAAGCCGCCTTACCCATCGAGGTTCAGATACCTCAACTAGAGTCCTCCAGAGGCAGTTAAGGGAAGACGATCGGTCCGCACTTCGACCAGATTAACTTGATTGATGAGAACGACGCCATTCATCCGCCATGGATGATTTATCAAAACGAATGATCGAGCATTTAACAAGAAGGTCAAGCACCGAGTCTACCAAGTTGGTGACCTAGTAGTCAAGTGCATCATTCTTCCACAAGGTGATCCTGGGCAAATGGACTCCCACTTACGAGGGACCATTTGTAGTCAAGACAAGATTTTCCGCGGAGCTATGATACTTAGCACCATGGATGGTGAAGACTTCCCACACCCCGTGAACGCAGACATAGTCAAAAATACTACGATAAAAGAGACCCGCTAGGTCGATCGCCTAGGCAAAAATAGATCATGTAACCAAAAGGTTCTGCAAAAATAAAGGATATATACAAACATGTACACCCGCAAGTCGAAACCCGAAAAGGCGGCTTAAAAAGGTATCCCAGAGACTGAAACCCAAAGGCGGTTCTAGGCAAAAGTTAGATTTGCGCATTACTATGTCTCTTCCAGATCACTTGCTCTGCATCACTATCGCATTCAAGGTCAAATGGCTTAAGATCACCACTCACTTCTCACCGACAAAGAAGGAGAGAGATAGTCAAATATATGAGTACTAGCATAGTTGGAACTTAACGAGATTGTTTCCGACAGCCTTTACTTTTCAGTAATAAACCACTGCCATACGCCACATTTCAAATGAATACAACTTCTTTCTCTTTACAATCTCTGTTGTTATTTGCAATAAGTCCAACGTTTGCTTTGAATGACTATACGCATTTGACAATAAGAATCTAATCACAAACATACGAAAGTGAACATACAAAAGTACTTACTATGTGCTCCGTGAATTGGGACGACGACTAAAGTCACCAAAGCATTCCCCACGTAGCATGATCCCTGCAAAGGTGTCACTCACAACACAATTTCCCCAAGCAGAGCAAAAGGGAATCCACGAGTTGCAATTCCACTCGACTAAGTAAAGTTACATCGGTCTCCAAGCAGTAACACTTCACCCCTAGTCAAGGTATCTATCCTCAATGGATATCTCTCTCCCTTTCCTTTTTCCCCGCCAGCCAGATCCGACTGAAACTTGGTCGCAGGCACCGAGAAAATCTACATCTCCTATTCCCCGGCCGAGATTCCAACGGACCCCAACCCGTCTCCCAAAGAACCATCAAATGCTCTCCAAGATCTCACACTCGAATCCCAAAGAGAGCACCTCCTAAATTTCCCCACAGATCTACATACAAGGTCCCCAACGGATCGCCCCTGCATTCTCCTCCAGGTCTATATGTGAGATCTCCAACAACGAGCTTCAAACTACCTTCCTCAACAATATCTAGGCCCAAGACTTGGTCGATAGTGCATCTGGAGGAACCTGATATCTTTCTTCTTTTCAAAAGCAGGATCTCACCTATTCAATCCCCCAAGGTGAGTCGAGATCCTCAAATGTAGCATCCGCATCTCTTCAAGATGGATATGTTTTGAAATATCACACATCTATCATTCATACATTACTCATAAAGTCATAATTCATGCATACGCCATTCATATACACCGCCATGCATCATACTTTGCATAAAACTAACCAATATTCTATCAAAGTTCCTCTTGTTTCTCCAAAACAGTAATGCTCACCGACGCAAAAAGTCCAGATTGCCCCGAATCGACGGAAAACTATCTCGAAGACCGCCTTTGGTTGTCCTCCAACGACTGGTCCGAATTAAGCCCCGAATCGACGGAAAACTATCCAAAGACCTCCCTTGGTTGTCCTCCCACCGTGTCCGTGATTAAGCCCCAATCGACGGAAAACTATCAAAGACCGTTGTCCTCCACGATGTGTCCGTGATTAAGCCCTCGAATCGACGGAAAACTATCTCGAAGACCGCCTTGGTTGTCCTCCCGACCTGGTCCAGATTAAGCCCCGAACCCGGAAAACTATCCGAAGACCGGTTATCCTCCGATAATGTGCAATGGATCAACACCCATGCACAACAGAAGCTATCCACATTTTGCCAACTACAATCTCCTCGTAGTAGTCGCATGAAGAGTTATTCGATTCCTTATTATCATAAAGAATCATGAGTCTAGCTGCACCCGCCTGTTTGGCATCTTAAGCCCATCTCCGACTACTTATCAACAAGCGCTTCACTTTCTAACGCCGCATATATGGTTAAAATCAATGCAACCAATAACTTCATTCCCAAATAAACACGAAGTCAACGATGACCTCCAGATGGCATCTTAAGCCCATCTCCATGCTCCTTCCAAACGCTCACAGAGCCCAGCACGACTCACTCCCCAAAGATCGATCTTCCAGATGGCATCTTAAGCCCATCCCCAATTCTCCAATCGACATTCTCGAGTCTAGCGACGACTGCCTTCCAAATAAGTATCCAAATTTTCCAAATGGCATCTCGAAGCCCATTCCGCATCATCCACCAACAAGCAAATTTTCGTAGACTTGTTCAATCATCTTCTACTTTCGTGTCACGAAAGACAAGCATGTCAATCTAACCTTCCAAGATAATAAGATTGAACAGGGGCAGCTGTCATACCCCAAAATTTGCCCTCCATCTACTCAAGAGATTTCATACATCCATACTCAAGGGTCTCAAGAGTCGATCGACAAACTCTCTCCTAGACAATCAACCCAAATTAGGGTTTGGTATCTCTCAAGTCAAGATGAACTTCCAACATCTCCAATGGCCTTGATGCCTCCTCATGTGCTTCAAAGATTCTCCATGTCAAGTTTCAAGCCTCACAAGTCAAGTTTCTCGCATAATTGCTTGGATGGTCGAAAATCAACAGATTGACAAAAGTCAATGTGGTCAACATACAATCAAACTTCATAATTTTTGTCAACATCCTCATTTTGAAGTTACATTCATCATTTGATCAAGGGTTGATCATGATTCATCAAGAAAACTCAAGATTTGCTCAAAAGTCAAACTTTCTAAATTAGTGGTTTCTAGGTGAAAAGTCAATGAACTTTGATCGATCATATACTTTCTCATATTTTTCCACCACCTCTTGTTTTGAAGGAAATTCATTTCTACAACTTCATGTCTCACAAGAATGTCCAAAAATGCTTCATTTGAGAGGTATAGCTCAAAACATTACAGTGTCATTTTCAAAGTCAACAAAAGTCAACTTTTGTTTTGAAGATATATTGAGCATGGTAACTCCAATTGAGATGAGACCAAAAGGTTGGTTAGAGGACTCTAGAGCTTTCCAAAAAGTCCAAGAAAACTCAAAATGTGGAAAATTGAGCAAGATACACTATTCGTTGGGCAATTTTGGACATGGTGACAAAAGGACATTTTGGTCAAAATGCAAAATTTTCCAAACGGGCGATAATCTTTTGATCCAAACTTGTTCATGACATAATTTTGACCCATAAATGTTATATTGGTAATTTTCTATTTTTATGATTTATATTTGAATTTTATAACATTTAATTCAAAAATAAATTATATAAAATATGAAAATTAATTATTTTTTCCAAAAGGTCGATTTTATATCTTCCTTAATGTCCAAGAAAGCCCACAACAATTGCCAAATTCGTGACTCATGCATATGGAAAGGAAAATCAAGTTTTTAAGAAAATTGATTTGTTTTTATTGGAAAATATTTGCACAATCAATGTTCAATCTTTTTTGCTTCTTGCCATCCAATTCTCTTCTATAAATACCAAGCAATGCAATCAAGAATGAGGACGAAACCCAACCTTGAAACTACCCAAACCTCAAAATTTTTTTCAAGATTCTTGAAAATCGTGTTCTTGTTCCTCAATTTTTTTAGTCCAAACAAACCATTCCATTGTCTTCGTAAGGTAAGTTCGTAAGAATGCACCTTACTATTGATTAAACCATCCAGATTCGAGCTATATACATGCATACATAATCAATATTTCTTGAATTGTATTTTTATTACCAGCTTGTTTTAATTGATTCTAACGCTTCTAATGTGCTTATGAGACTCTAAGGGATGATCCGGGCCATCGCTTTGACCTTGAACGCCGTAAACGTGAATTGCCATACTTTGGTTTTTTCGTCAAATCTGACAAACCAGTTTACAAGAATTTCGAGGAAACCGATGTCACATGGACCCGCAGACCCGATTTGGGGTACTAACCTCACTGCTCTTCATATTTTTTGGTGTTCACCGGTGTTTCATCGGAATTTAATGAGCTAGGCTCCGCCGCTGAACGGTTGACCGCTGGTGTATGTGGCGTAATAGCTGGCTCGATTCGCTGCTCAAAACCGATGGGGACCACACTACGATCGGTTTCAATCAATCCATGACACGCTAACATATATGCCATTGATTTTCAACTTTTAACACCAAGTGTCACTGCCTATGGTAAAGGCGCCTGCAAGGTAGATTCTCCTCCTGGTCATGGGTTTGATCCTCACTGGCACCAGTTTTGTTTTCTTTTACAAACTTTGCAATATTTTCATATTTTCTAAATTTCTAATATTTTTGCATTGTTTTAATTATTTTCATATTTTTATTTCTGCATTAAAAACCATCAAAAATATTTATTCTTTTTGCATTTACTTTCATAAAATCTTTACTTAATTTAATAAATTAAAAAATACAATTTTGCATGCATATTTATTTTTATTCATATTTTTGCATTTAAATCACTTTTAATTCATTTTTAATTATTAAATTGCATCTAAAAAATCCAAAAAAATTATCTTAGTACATTTACATTATTTCCAAGATGTCATATTTTTTCCAATTTAAAATTTGCATTTTCCTAACATTTTTCTCTCATTTCGATTTCATCATATTTTCCGATTTCTCATTCGCTTACTGTGTTCTTCCAATTCGGACGCTTTCTTTACTATTTTCATTTTATTTTCCAATAATGTAACTGTTCATGGATGTAATAGTTTAATTTAGGATTTTATTTTCCGTATTTTAAATTATGTATCTCGCCTAAAGCCATGTAATAGCGAGGATTTACCTTTCCGCATCTTTACATTTGCATTTTAATTTCCGCACCCTATAAATTGCTAGTAATTAGGCGGTATGGCAAGACTAAAAATTGAACATAGCCCACTAACTTCAAGATAAAATATCCCAAATCAACACACTTTTCACACACGCAACCCTTAGGTAATTCTCTCTGCTTTTCAATTCAAAATGGTCATGTCCCTCGAACGTAGAGGTATTCTAGCACCGCTGCCTTCCAAACAAATCATCATAGTCCTTCGATACAAAGATCATAGACCCACGATGTCGCCACGAACACATGATCTTGACCCCGATTGTCGCCACGAAAATGATGATAGTCCTTCGAATGTGTAGGATACTTCCTACAAGTTGCTTTCTATGACCATCCGATGTCCCTTCGAATGTCCCCACATCCAACGAATGGAGCTACCTACTAACTAATGGTACGGCTACGCTATTCTAAAGGAACGAGAAGTACGTAAAACGACCAATTCTGAGTGGGTAAATAAAGTCTTTAGTTGCTTGCTCTAAACCAAATGCTTTTCACACCACACACTTTTGTCAAAGTTCAAACTCTTTTCAAAACAAACATTTCCTAACATTTTGTATACACTCTACATGAGTCATTACAAAGTCAAAGCGAAATGCCTTTTTCAAAACATTCTTGTCAAACACATGTAAAGCAATTTTAAAAAGTGATCTAGAGTAATAAGAGCCTCGAGATAACTACGGATGGAAAGGGTGCTAATACCTTCCCTTTTCATAACCATTCTCCCAACTTTAATCTAACGGTCTTTTTCTCATACTTTTACCTTCCCTTAATTGATAAAAATAAAAGTCTGTGGGACTCTGTTATCCGCACATTTGATACAAAAATCCTACAAAGTCAGTCACCATATCACACCAGACAAGAAGATTGAAAAGTGCTGTCATACCCCAAAATTTTCCCTCCATCCACTCAAGATATTTCATACATCTATACTCAAAGATTCCTCAAGAATTGGTCGACAAACTCTCTCCTAGACAATCAACCCAAACTAGGGTTTGGTATCCCACAGGTCAATATGGACTTCCAATGTCTCCAATGGTCTTCATGCCTCCTCATATGTTTCAAAGATTCTCCATGTCAAGTTTCAAGCTTCACAGATCAAGTTTCCTCGCATAATTGCTCGATGATCGAAAATCAACAGATTGGACAAAAGTCAATCGTGGTCAACATACAATAAACTTCATAATTTTTGGTCAACATCCTCATTTTGAAGTTACATTCATCATTTGATCAAGGGTTGATCATGATTCATCAAGAAAACTCAAGATTTGCTCAAAAGTCCAACTTTCTAAATTGGGTTTCTAGTGAAAAGTCAATCGAACTTTGATGATCATAACTTTCTCATACTTTCTTAGAAATTTTTCCACCACCTCTTGTTTTGAAGGAAATTCAATTCTCTACAACTTCATGTCTCACAAGAATGTCCAAAAATGCTTCATTTGAGAGGTATAGCTCAAAACATTATACAGTCATTTTCAAAGTCAACAAAAAGTCAACTTTTTGTTTTGAAGATATATTGAGCATGGTAACTCCAATTGAGATGAGACCAAAAAGGTTGGTTAGAGGACTCTTAGAGATTTCAAAAAGTCCAATAACACTCAAAAATGTGGAAAATTGAGCAAGATACACTATTCGTAAGTCAAATTTTGACAATTGCAAAAGGACATTTTGGTCAAATGCAAAATTTTCCAAATGGGCCTAAAATCTTTTGATCCAAACTTGTTCATGACATGATTTTTGACCCATAAATGCTTGGCCATGGTAATTTTCTATTTTTATGATTTATATTTGAATTTTATGACATTTAATTCAAAAATAAATTATATAAAATATGAAAATAAGATATTTTTTGAAAAGGATTGGATTTATATTTTCCTTGAAGTCCAAGAAAGCCCATAATCCTTACCAAATTCGTGATAGCATGCATGGAAAGAAAATCAAGTTTTTAAGGAAATTTGATTTGTTTTAAATGGAAAATATTGCACAATCAAGGATCAATCTTTTTTGCTTGATTTTTCTCTCCAAATCCTCTCTATAAATACCAAGCAATGCAGTCAGCCACAAGGACGAAAACCTAGCTCAAGCCAAACCCTTATTTTGTCAAAAATTTTCAAGAAACTTGAGAAATTCAATTTCAAACTCAAATTGCCAAATTCAAAACCACTCCATTGTCTTCGTGAGGTAAGCTTGAGTAAGTACACACCCTTGCCAATGGTTAAAGCAAATCGATGCGATACATACATACATATTCAAAACTTTTGATTTTTGCATTTTATTATCTCGTTGGTTTCAATTGATTTTAACGATTGGTTGTGTTCATGAGGTTCCATATGATGGATCCACCATCGCTTCAAAGCATAGACGCAGGAAACCAATTTTCCATGGCTAGGGCAATTTGTCGTTCTTCGAACCGCTTGACAGAAGCTGCTTCAGCCAAAATAACATCACCATTGAATTCGCCATGGTCGATTTAGGGTGATAGGTACCTTTTGCCATTTATTTTCGCTATTTTGCAGATCATGTTCGAGGTCGTTTGAGAAGACTACCGAGCTAGGCTCCTGCCGCTGACCTCATGTGGACCATGCAGGGATGCGTGGCAAGTCTCGCTGCTTTGATTCGTCTGCGCATTCCACCGGGCCCACTTGCGATCGGTTGAATTTCAAATGTCCATGACGCGTCATCACTCATATTGAATTGTTTTCAAATTTTCCAACACCAAATGACACTTGGCCTAGTGGCAAGGACGCTGCCTGTTCAAAGATCCTCTCAAGGGTCCCCTGTTCGAACCCCCATCGTGACTCGGTTTTGCTATTTTCTCTCAAACTTTCAACTTTTCAACTATTTTCCTATTTTCTTTTTATTTTAATATTTGCATGTTATTTTAATTTTTTTCATGTTTTTATTTATGCATTAAAAAATTGTCAAAAATTATTTTCTTTTTACATTTATTTTCAGAAAACCTTTATTTAATTTAATAAATTAAAAAATACAATTTTGCATACATATTTATTTTTATTCATATTTTTGCATTTAAATCACATTTAATTAGTTTTTAATTATTAAATTGCATCCAAAAAATCCCAAAAATTTATTTTAGCATATTTATATTATTTCCAACATGTAATAATTTTCTCATATAAAAATTTGCATTTTTCTAACATTTTTCCTCTTGTTCAATTCATATCGTATTTTCCGATTTCTCATTCCTTTACAGGTTGATCCGATTCAGACGTTTTTTATCATTTTCTTTTTTTCCAAATAATGTAACTGTCTATGGGATGTAATAGTTTAAAATTAGGTCTTTATTTTCCGCATTTTAAATTATGTATCGCCTAAAGCCATGTAATAGCGTAGGACATTTATCTTTCCGCATCTTTACATTCCGCATTTTAATTTCCGCACCCTATAAATTGCTAGTAACTAGGCTTGTATGGCAAGATAATAATGAACTTAGCCCACTAATTTTCAAGATAAAATATCTGAAATCAACACACTTCTTTCACACACGCACCCCTTAGGGTAATCCTCTCTTGCCTTTGCGAATTCAAAATGGTCATGTCCTAACGTAGAGGTATCCTAGCACCGCTGCCTTCCAAACAAATCATCATAGTCCCTTCGATACAAAGATCATAAGACCCACGATGTCGCCTCCGAATACATGATCTTGACCTCGATTGTCGCCACGAAAATGATGATAGTCCTTTGAATGTGCTAGGATACTTCCTACAAGTTGCCTTCAATGACCATCCGATGTCCCTTCAATGTCCCGCTTACATCCAACGAATGGAGCTACCTACTAACTAATGGTATGGTTAGCGCTATTCTAAAGGAACGAATAATACAAAAAACGACCAATTCGAGTAGGTAAATAAGTCTTTAGTTGCTTGCTCTAAACCAAATACTTTTCACACCACACACTTTTTTCAAAGTTCAAACTCTTTTCAAAACGAAACATTTCCAAACACTTTGTATACACTCCTACATGAGTCATTACAAAGTCAAAGCGAATGCCTTTCAAAACATTCTTTGTCAAACACACGTAAAGCAATTTTAAAAAGTGATCTAGAGCAACTAAGAGCCCGAGAATAAATCGGATGGAAAGGGGTGCTAATACCTTCCCTTTCATAACCTTCTCCCTTACTCGTAATCTAAACGAAGGTCTTTTTCGTGACTTTTACCTTCCCTTAATTGGATAAAAATAAAAGTCGGTGGCGACTTTGCTATCCGCATTCATGATACAAAAACACTAAAAGTCGGCTCACCGTGTTACAATTGCCGATCGCGCTTGACAAAATCAAGGAGTACCCTATGTAATCCTCCTATCCCGATGACCGTCAAGGAAGACCTTTATCATGTACTTGATAAAAGTTAGAATTCAATGGGTGTGTGTCAGCAACATCGAGTCTCGGTCGAAAAGAGTATGCAATATACTACCTTAGTAAAAGTTTACCGATCGTGAAACAAGATACTCACACCGAGAAAACTTGCAACGCTTTACGGGCCTCACGACTAAGACAAGATATGTTGACTCACACTACCTTGTTGATTTCAAGATGGATCCGATAAAATACATATTTGAGAAACCAAATATCTCGAAGAATAGCAAGATGGCAAATGATCTCGAATAATATGACACCCAATATACTTCTCGTAAAGCGACCAAAGGAAGTGTAGTAGCCATCATTTGCTCTATCCGTAGATGACTATCACCTATGCAGTCAATTTCTAGATGAAGATGTTTTGTTAGTTATCGATCAGGAAGAACAGTGCCCGCATTAAGGACCCGAACAAGGATCCCGATGGACCATGGTCTTTGATGGAGCCTCAATGCACTTGGCAATGGCATTGGCCATCATCACATCTCCTACAAAGTGACATACGCCATTCACCACCAAACTTTGTTTCAACAGCACTACCAACATGGCCGAATAAGCGTTGCATCATGGGAATCAAAGTCGCCATTGACATAAGAATCAAGTTCTTGCAAGTATATGGAGACTCACTTTAGTGATCAATGATTATATGAATGGGATACTAAACATCCTAATCATTCTGATCGAGAGCATGTTCCGAGTTCGATCCCTACTTCAAGAGATTACTCGATCACATTCCACGAGAAGAGAATCAATATGCACGCGCATTACTATGTCGCCTATGTTCAAGGTCGATGGGACAACGAGGCCCCCATATCATCATTGAGAAGTTTGACGAACCAACATATTGTTATGAGCTCGACACGTAAGAGAAACCTTGGTACTACGACGAAGAGGTATCTTGAGACTGTGAATATCCGCAGGGAATCGTCAACGACAAGAAGTTCTTGAGATGATTTGCATCCAAATTCTTCCTCAAAGAACGGCATATTATAAGCGCAATCACGACAGGCTTACTCTACTGTAGACGTAAAACAATGGAACGACATGGAAGAGTTACACGGCGCATTTGGTACCCATTCCAAAGGACACACCATGGCTAAGAAGATTTTGAGGACAAGTTACTATTGGTCCACCATGGAAGCCGATTGTCACCGCTTATGCTCAATCTTGCCACAAATGCCGCCTTTATGCAGACAGTGCACGTATCTCCAAGACTCCAATGTTCTAACAACCTGGCCTTTGCAATGTGGTCATTGACATGATCGGAGAAATTAAGCCCACGCTTCCAACGAACATCATCCTTATGGCAATTGACTATTTCACCAAGTGGGTAAGCACTGCACGCATCCGTTACCAAGAATGTGTGGCTCGATTCATCAAACATAATCTTATTTCGGTATGGCACCTCGAAAGATTATCACGATAACGGTTCCAATCTCAACAACAAGATGATCACCGAATGCAGCGTTCAAAATCAAGCATCACAACTCCTCCATATCGCCTAAGATGAATGGCGCAGGAAGCCGCCAACAAGAACATTAAGAAGATTATACGAAGATGACAGAACTTACAAAGATTGGCATGAGATGTTGCCATTTTCTCTTCTGGTTATCGACCACAAGACGGACATCAATGGGGCAACCCCTTCTCTTCGTATGAAAGCAATTCCTACCAATCGAGGTTCAGATACCTCAAGTAGTCCTCCAGACGCAGAGTTAGGCGAAGACGATGGGTCCGCGCCTTGACCAAATTAATTTGATTGATGAGAAACGAGTTGCATCCATTTGCCATGGATGATCTATCGGGTTTAATGATCGTGAGCATTTAACAAGAAGGTCAAGCAATCGAGTCTACCAAGTCGGTGATCTAGTAGTCAAGTGCATCATTCTTCCACAAGGTGATCCTGGGGCAAATGGACTCCCACCCACGAGGGACCGCTTTGTAGTCAAAACAAGATTTTCCGGTGGAGCTATATTTAGCACCATGGATGGTGAAGACTTCCCACACCCTATGAACGCAGACATAGTCAAAAATACTACGATAAATGAGACCCGCAGGTCGACCGCCTAGGCAAAATAAGAGCATCCCGCGAACCAAAAGGGTTCGGGCAAAAGTTAATATATATAAAACATGTAAAGCAAGTCTAAAACCCCAAAAGGCTTGGGCAAAAAGGTATCCCAGAGATCGAAACCCAAAAGGGCGGTCTAGGCAAAAGTTAGGATTTAAGCGCATTTACTCATGTCACATCCAGATCATCTACTCCCGCACTACTATCAAGATTCAAGATTCAAACGGCGAGAATCAATTCACCACTTTCTATCGACAACAAGGAGATGAGATAGTTGAAATATATGAGTACTAGCATAGTTGGAACTTAACGAGATTGTTCCAGACAGCTTTTACCTCTGTGTATAAACCACTGGCCATACGCCACATTTCAAATAAATACAAGTTTCTTCTCTTTACAATTTTCACTATTGTTGTTTGCATAGTCCAACGTTTGCTTTGAATGATTATATGCATCTGACAATAAAATCAGATACAAACATGCGAAAAGAGAACATACAAAAGTAATTACTACAGGCTCCAGGAATTGAGATGACAACGAAGGTCACCAAAACATTCCCCCGCAGAGTGTGACCCCCACAAGGATGTCACCCATCACCCGACTTCCCCAGCAGAGTTCATTTGTTCTCTAGCACTAGTCCGGACATTCCAAACTTCATCACGTTAGCCCCCGGGCAGTGATCCCAGATAGTTGAGCCATGTCACATCAGTCTCCGAGCAGTAATGGTTCATTACCAGCAGAGGTATCCCCAGCAAAATATCTCTCGGCAATCATCATTTCCCTGGCAGTAGCAGTATCCAGACTTGAAACTTGGTCAGATAGTGCATCGGAGGAAACCTACATCTTTTTTCCCCAGCCAAAGATTTCGACGGGCTCCCAATCCTTCTAACTCGGTCTCCCAGCAACTATTAAATACTCTCCAGCAGGATTTATGCGCAAGATCCCCAGTAGAGTACCTCCTAGATTCTCCCTAATGGTCTATACAAGATCCTCAACAATAGCCTCGATCTCTACCATCCTTAGCAATATCTAGGCTCAAGACTTGGTCGATAGGCATCGGAGGAATCAAGGTTATCTTTCTTCCTGGATTTTAACCGTCGCCCCCAAATGTAAGTCGAATCTCCGCAGTAACATCCGTATCCTCTTCAATATGGATATGTTTTGAAATACCACAACATCTATCATTCATACATTACTCATAAAAGTCATAATTTGTACATATGTCATTCATACACATCGTCATGCATCATACTTTGCATAAACTAACGGATTCTATCAAAGCTTTTTGTTTTCCCAAATAGGTGAAAATCACTTCCAAACGACAGTCCAGATTAATACCCGCCGACGGAAAACTATCTGAACGACCGCCCTAGTTGTCCTTCGACAACTGGTCCAGGATTAATACCCGAAGCCAGACGGGAAAACTATCTGAACGACCGCCCTAGTTGTCCTCCGATAACTGGTCCATGATTAATGCCCGAAGCCAGACGGGAAAACTATCTGAACGACCGCCCACGTTGTCCTCCGACAACAGATCCAGGATTAATACCCGAAGCTAGATGGGAAAATTATCTGAACGATCACAAGTTATCCTCCGATAATGTGCATCGATCAATACCAAGCACAACAGGGAAGTTATCCATATTTTGCCAACTATTATCCCCTCAGAGTAATCAACACGAAGATGTATTCTGACTCTATCTTATTATTAACAGCAACTACAGAGTCTAGCGTACGACTCAGTTGCCTTGGATGGCATCTTAAGCCCATCCCCGACTATTTGTCAACAATTTCTCCACTTTCAGAATGCTGCATATTTGGTTAAAAACCAATACAAACCAATAACTTCATTCAAGGTTGAGCACTAAGCCCAGTGTACGGCTCCCCGGATGGCATCTTAAGCCCATCTCCATGCTCCTTCCACTTCCGTAAACGCTCATGAGCCCAGTGCACGACCTCACTCCCAACATCGATCTTTCCAGATGGCATCTTAAGCCCATCTCCGTCGGTTCTCCTATCCAAACAACAATCTCGAGTCTAGCGTACGACTCATTCCCCAGCGAAATCTCCAATTTCTCCAAATGGCATCTATAAGCCCATTCCCGCATCACCAGCGAGTGCAAATTTTCAGGTGTACTCGAGTGTTCAATCATCTTCTACCTCCAGGTCACGAAAGGCAAGCATGCCAATATAACCCTTCCAGTACAAGAAGATTGAACAGGGGCAGCTGTCATACCCCAAAATTTGCCCTCCTATTCCTCAAGGCATTTCATACATCCATGCTCAAGGATTCCTCAAGGGTTGATTAGACAAACCCTCTCCTAGACAATCAACCCAAACTAGGGTTTGCAATTTCGATCCGATGGACTTCCAACATCTCCAATGGTCATCATTCCTCCTCATATGCTTCAAAGATTCTCCATGTCAAGTTTCAAGCCTCACAAGTCAAGTTTCCTCAAACAATTTCGATGGTTGAAAATCAACAGATTGACAAAAAGTCAACTGTGGTCAACATACAGTCAAACTTCCTGATTTTTGGTCAACTTTCTCATTTTGAAGTTACATTCATCATTTGATCAAGGGTTGATCATGATTCATCAAGAAAACTCAAGATTTGCACAAAAGTCAAACTTTCCAAATTAGGGTTTTTCAATGAAAAGTCAACTAAACTTTGACTGAGCATAACTTCTTCATACTTTCTCAGAAATTTTTCCACCACCTCTCATTTTGAAGGAAATTCAATTCTCTACAAATTCATGAATCCCAAGAATGTTCAAAAAATGCTTCATTTGGAAGGTATGGATCAAAACATTACAGGTCCTTTTCAAAGTCAACAAAAAGTCAACTTTTTGTTTGAAGATTTATTGAGCATGGAAACTCCAAATGAGATGAAACCAAAGAGGTTGGTTAGAGGACACTTAGAGCTTTCTAAAAAGTCCAAGAACACTCAAAAATGTGGAAAATTGAGCAAAATACACCTTGCACAAGTTGGGTATTTTTGAAGAAGTGCACAAAGAGAGATACTTGTAAAAATCCAAAATTTTGCAAATGGGCCTAGTTTTTCTTCATTCAAACTTGTTCCTTAGATAATTTAGAACATCCAAGCCCAATGCCACGAATTTTAGCTTTATTTTTCTATTTAATTTGGATTTTATTCATTTAAATACAAATTAAATTAAAAAATAAGGTATAAAATCAAAATTAAATGCAAAGTTGATTTTTCTCTCATGCCTGAGGTCCAAGTAACTCACACAAGCTGGCAAATTTCGAAATTTACAAAGATTTGGCAATAAATTGATTGAAATTGATCAAAAAAGATAAGATTTGATTTTGTACAAAATCAAATAATCTTTGCATTGATTGATGATTATTTGTTCCTCAAATCAGCTCAATTTTCATCCATTATAAATATACAATGCATATCACACAAGAAAGAACAGAAAAATTGTCTCAAGAACCCTAAAAAAATTTCAAAGAAACTTGGGAAAAAAGCAATTTCGATTTCTGTTTTGCAGGCCAATTCAAGGAGTTTTGAGGATTGAATAAGCATCCTCAAGGTCCCATGAAGCTATTCCAATCATCCCCACGCGTTGAAACACCCAGAATCGTCCCAACCAAGTCACGGTTTGTGTCAATATAACTTGAAATCGAATCCATACATACACTCATGTTTAATGTGTTTTGATTGCATATTTGTGTTTCTAATGATGTTTCTAAGCTTTCTGCATAGTTTGATTTGAGTTTCAGTGCAAGAATCACAAGATGCCATGGTTAGGGTTTCCTGTTGCGTTTTACGGCTTCTCTAAATAGGAAAAATTGGGACGAAAAGAACACCACCATCGTGTTCAGGACATTGTTTCCAGTCGAACCATGCCTTTGAATCTCATTTATATTGCTTGTGCTTGATTTTCAAAATATGCAGGGGCCTTAGCGTCGAACTCAGCCGACGCTAAGTTTTCAAAATTTCAAACGAAGAAGATGAAGATCTTCGCGCGTAATCTGGGCATCAGAAATCAGTTTCGCTTATAATGCCTTCGTTTCAATTTTTGAACACCTGGACGCTCCAGCTCAGTTGGTCATGGCGCGTGGGTGTGAAGCCAAGGTCACCGGTTCGATCCCTGAAGGGACCAATATATTTTGCTCTTTACAAAACTAACATATTTTCTTATATTTTTCTAATTTTCTTTTTTCTTTAATATTTTTCATGCATTTTAATTTATCTTCTAATATTTTTATCATGCATTTAAAAAACACCAAAAATATTTATTTTTTGCATAACCATCAGAAAAATACTTATTTAATTTTTAAAATTAAAATTATTATTTTTGCATGCATATTTAATTTAATTGCTAATTTATCATTTAAATGACTTTTAATTGTTTTTAAATTATCAAATCAACTCCAAAAATTCCCAAAAAATTATTTTATCATATTAATGTCATTATTAACACAAAAAAATTTTCTCATTCAAAAATACTTATTTTTACTAACATTTTTTTCTTATGCAATTTTCTTCCGTTTTCCGATTTTGCATCTATTCACAGGTTATTCCGCTTTGACGATTTTTATCGCTTTTTAAATTATGTAATTTCCTATGGGATGTAATAGTTTAATTAGGACTGTTGTTTTCCGCATTTTCAATTATGTATCTGCCCCAAAGCCATGTAATAGCGTAGGATTTATATTTCCGCACTTTACTTTCCGCAATTTAATTTCCGCAACCTATAAACTGCTAGTAATTAGGCGTGTATGGCAAAATAAAATTGAACATAGACCACTCATAACTTCAAGATAAAATATCTGAATTTAACACACTCTTTTCACACATGCACCCCTTAGGGTAATTCTCTCTCGTTGCCTTTACGAATTCAAATGGTCAAGTCCCTCGAACGTAGAGGTATTCTAGCACCGTTGCCTTCAAACAAATCATCATAGTCCCTTTGATACAAAGATCATAAGACCCATGATGTCGCCTCCGAATACATGATCTTGACCCTCGATTGTCGCCGACAAAAAATGATGATAGTCCCTTCAAATGTGCTAGGATACTCCTACAAGTTGCTTTCTATGACCATACGATGTCCCTTCGAATGTCCCTCTTACATCCAACGAATAGGGTTACCTACCAACTAATGGTATGGATAGCGCTATTCAAAAGGAAAGTAAAATAATACGAAAATGACCAATTCTGAGTAGGTAACAAGACTTTTAGTTGCTTGCTCTATCAAAATACTTTTCACACCACACACTTTTGTCAAAGTCCAAACTCTTTTCAAACGAAATTTTAACACTTTGTATACATTCCTACATGAATCATTACAAAGTCAAAGCGAAATGCCTTTTCAAAAACATTTTCAAACACACAGAAAGCACAATTTTAAAGTGATCTAAGAGCAACTAAGAGCCCGTAGATAACTACGGATGGAAAGGGGTGCTAATACCTTCCTTTTCATAACCTTCTCCTTACTCGTAATCTAACGAAGGTCTTTTTCTGTATTTTTTACCTTCCCTTAATTGGATAAAAGAAAAGTTGGTGGCAACTCTTGCTATCCGCACATTTGCGATACAAAAATCTCAAAGTCAGTTCACCGTATTACAAGGATCCCCCACAAATATAATACTCAAGCAACCCTTAAAAATAAAGCGATAAAGCAAATAGAAAGCAATAAAGTGATCTTAAAGGGTAAGATTAAGGATCTTACAAGACTCAAGATCCAATGATTGTTGTTGTTAGGAAAATGAATTTCTTCCCGTAGAGAGGAATAATAGATCATTATTTCTTCACTTGAAGAGCAAATGTCATTATCCTTATCTTCATCACAATTTGACATTTCTACTTTTGGTACTCATATCTTTTTGAGTCATTTAATGTTAGTGGAATACATATTATAAGCAAACACCCTTCTATTTTTATATTCATAATATTCTTTATAAAAGTATGAAGGGGGTGTCATTATTTTCTCTCATGAATCTTTTTGAAAAAACAAAATATGGCAATATGGTCGTCTTTATCACAATAATTACATTTTAGGGTTTTGCATTTAGATGTTGGGTTGGAATTTCAAATATTGCTAAAGATTTTATTATTGTTCTTAGGTTCATAACCAAGACCAACTTTATTGTAATATGCCCTTTGGTTTCCTAACAATAGATTCAACTTATATGTCCCTTTAGTGAATTTATAAAGTGTATTTTAAAGATAATCAATTTTATTTAATCAAACTGTCACATTGCTCACACTTAATAGATTCATCTAAATAGATTCAAACTGTCACATGTCTCTTTAAGACTTTATGTTTCTTCCAATAGGTTTTTTTATTTTTCAATTCAAGGTAAGAGATAATGTCTTTGGAGTTAGAGATAATTTATTCTAATTTATCCATTTCTTTTGATAGCTTCTTACGAAGGCGAAATGAATCTTGATAGGAAAAGTGAGAGGTTACCTCATCATATTGATGATTTTCCATAAGACAAGGGTTTGATTCTTCTTTATATGAAGATTCCATATCATTATTGTTGGTAGCTTTAAGCGCAATACTTTTCCTATTCTTTTTGTTATCTTCTTCATCATCAGCAAATCTCTTCAACTCTATCTCATATTCCTTCAATTTTCTAAATAAAGTATGTGTGTACATAGTCTCCAAATCCTTTAATTCACAAATCGTAGTAACTTGTTTACAGTTGTAATTTAGGCATCTATTAATTTTATATGATTAATTCCTCATTTAAGATTTTCCCCATAGTTCTCATATGACTCATGATATGAGTCAATCGTGTTTGCATTTGATTTATGTTCTCTTCAGGTTTCATTCTGAAATAGTTCATACTCATGGGTTAATTTTCCCAACCTTGCCCTATTTACCTCAGTAGTGCTTTAATGGGTAATTTGGAGGATGTGCCATATTTCTTTAGCAGCCAAGATGAGAACCTTACAAGAATTCATCTTGATTGAGTATAGTGGTGATGATGTTCTTAGCTTTAAACATTATCTTTATCCTCTTTGGACTAATCCTTTTCAGGTTTGTTTACTACAACACCACTAATTATGTGTGTGGGAACAAATGTTCCTTCTTTCACAACCTTCAAAAATACTACAATCCATTCTCTCTATGAAACACTTCATTTTCTCTTTCCATAGCCCATACCCATCACCATTAAACGATGGAGTTTTATTAGTGAATATCTTAAAGTCATCTTTTCCTCCTAAGTTGATTAGTCCTTAATAGGAGTTAGGCTCTGATGCCACTTGTTGAGCAAGTGACCTCAAGCACAAGAGATGGAGGGTGAATTGTGGTATTTGAAGTTCGTAATTAATTTAAACCTTTCTCGATGTAAGATCTTTAGTATGTTTATGAGTGATTAAGCACTGCAAAAGTAAAGTACAAGAAAATAAATTGCATAAAATAAAGAGGATAAGGTAGAAATATTGTCCCAGAGAGTTGTCCTAGTTTGGCCGAACGCTAAACTAGTCTTGTCCACAAGAGGTCTTCTTGATATTTTTCACTACAAACTTATGAGATTTTAAATGTTATGCCCATAAACCTTAATAAAATCCGATCTTTAGATTTTGAACAGACTAATCCCCAACCTAAAGACAAATTTAACCCCAACTTATTATACCGAGACAATTATAGATTTCTGGCTGATCTCTTTAACCAAAACAATTTTTTTTTTGGAAAAGCTTAATAAGCCAATAACATACATTTACAGTTTATCTCAAGAACCAAAACTCAATATCTTAAAGATATCTCACGCTTAAGACTAAAACCATCAACATGACCACTTTTAAAAATATCCTCGCAAATAAAGTTTCACTCTTAAAGCACTAAGGCAATCTCAAGTGAAGAAAAGTATTTCTAGCGAGATAAAGAGAAAAAACAGAGAGATAATCATCCATTTGTTGGGTCAAGACACCAACCATTTCATAGTTTCTATCATCCACTTGTTGTCTAAATGTCGCTGCAGAATTCATTGTAATGGTAGGTAATTGGGTAGTGAATCCCGAGGGTGGTACATTTCAACCTATATTATTGATACCGATCTCGATCCTCAGAGTGACTTAAAAGGTTGACACTGTGGATCGTGGAAAGAAGTATTATTGTTTAAACTTTCCATCATTGATGTTGGCATGTGATAAATTTGTTCTATGCCATCAATTGGCATCGTAAATACAAACACAAAGTGTCTGGAGTTATTCATCCTTGGTGGTCTTGGGGTCACTGGAGGACCATGTGTTCGACCTGGGAAAGAACAAGTCCATCGTAAGTATTCGCTAGTATCATTGTACTTACTAGGATATATGTTAATTCTACAAATATTGTAATCGTGTTTTCCCTTTGAAGGAGGGGGTTGTTCTTCACCGTTGCTTGCTGGATTAACCATTTTTCTAATGTACTTTTGTTGGGGTATTACTTCGTTAGTTCTGGATGTCTTACCACTTCTTAATATCATGCAACAAAGTTAACAAACAAAGTTTTGTATAAAATAGTAATATTTCTAACAAAACAGACACAAAGCTCCCATTGGGCATGCCAATTTGTTTATCGTGAAATTTAGTAAACAACCGCTAGTCTTTTGAATCCTTGAGATTCTGGTTACTTACAATATCGACTAGATTGATTATAGGACCATAATGTGCATTTTGTATTTTCTAGATTTTCTGAGTGTAAATCCCTTCGATAAACATTATTACTTCGAAAGCAATAATAAAAATCTTTAAAATAAGAACTGGAATATAAAACAATTTCGGTTTAACTTAAATAGAATGCAAAAGACTTCAATTAAAAAGGAATAACATTAAATGTATAATTAGTGCTTCATACATACATTCTCAGCAACTTGTTTTGGTACGGTAACACGGTGGGAGAACTGACTTGTTTGTTTTGCTTTTTATCGCAAATGTTGCGGATAGCAAGAGTCGCCACCGACTTTTCTTTTATCCAATAAAGGGAAGGTGAAAAGAACAGGAAAAGATCTTCGTTAGATTTTGAGTACGGGAGGCAGTTATGAAAAGGGAAGGTGTTAGCACCCTTTCCATCCGTAGTTTATCTATGGGCTCTTAGTTGCTTAGCTCACTTTTGAAAAATTGCTTTCTGTGTTTGTGTAGTTTGAAAATGTATTTCAAAAGGAATTTCGCTTTGACTTCATAATGAATCTCGTTGGAATGTATACGAAGTGTTTGGAAATGTAAAGATGTTTAACTTTGTAATGATTCATGCTGGAATGTATACAAAGTGTTTTTTGAAAGTATTTGAAAAGTGTGAGGTGTGAAAAGTATTTTGATTAGAGCAAGCAACAAAGTCTTATTGCCTACCCGTAATGGTCGCTTCCATGTTATTTTTCCTTCTCCTTTAGAATAAGGCTATCCATATCATTAGTTGGTAGGTAACTTAATCGCTTGGATGTGAAGGGACAATCGAAGGGTCATTGTATGGTCATAAAGGAAACATGTAAGGATACCTTTAGCATTCGAGGGACGATCATCACTTTGCGTAGGCAACAATCGAGGGACGAGATCATGTATTCGTAGGCAACATCGAGGGACTATGATCTTTGTATCGAATGGACTATGATGATATTATTCGTAGGCATCTTTGCTAATGGTATCCCTACGCTCGAGGGACATGACCATTGAATTCAGAAGGCAACAAGAGAGGATACCCTAAGGGGTGCGCAAGTGTGAAGAGTGTGTTGTATTCAGATATTTATCTTGAAATTAGAAGTGATCTAGGGTTGATTTTAGTCTTTAGCATGCAAACCCTTATTAACTAGCAGTTAAATGTGTACAGGAAAATAAAGTGTGGAATGTAAAGTGGAAATCCTACGCTATTACATGGCTTTGAAGCATACATAATAGAGTGCGGAAAGTAAAGGAAGAAATGTAAATCTACACTATTACAAAATAAAAAATGTGTGACCTATACATCCTTTTTAGAATTGTAAATGCAGAATAACAAATAAATAATCAAGATAATAAGGGACATGATAGTGAAAATGTTTTAGAAATTAGTAAAAAAAGGTTTTAAGTTAATAACCCTAATTACTAGAAAATAAATTATCTTTTTATGATTTTTGAAAAGGTTTTAATTAATTTTAAAATTAAATTAAATTAAATTAAGAAAAATAGAAAAAAAATAAGGAAATAAGAAAAGTTAGAAAATGAGAAAAGGGGTAAGATGGATCGAGCCCCGTAAGTGCTTGCATGTTTCTATCGGTTACTTCTATCGAAGTTTTCACTTGTATGCTTCTATCGGTTGTGCTTGTATGCTTCTATCGGTTATGTTCCGAAGTTCTTTCTTAGAACTTCTAAGTTCATCTTCTACTCAACACGGTGTAGCGTTTCATTCTAACACCTGAGTCAGAACATCTTCTGAAAAACATAAATAGGTCAGAGTATAAATTTTATCAGAGGATCATAACTTTAATAGATTATCAGAGTATCTATTTTGAACTTTCAAAAAAAACACGTGTCGGCCCCAGGGAGTTTGAATGGACCCATCAGAAAGCGCCACGCCTGCAAAATAAAGAGAATCGATGCAAGAGATTAAGCCTCCCCACCTAAATCGACCCCTGCGAGTTCAGTGGTAGTGTCGGTTTGGTATGAAAGTGCCTGCAAATAGAAATATGAAGCTTAGCAGTTATATGCCCTAACTATGGCAAACCACGATTTGGCCATGAAAAGCTTATAACGATGGCCTAAACCTACTCTAATAAACCTCAGGAAACAATTAGCATGGTTAGTTTAGATCAAACCATCATAAAAACAGAAATACAAATTTAAGAAAAATATTTAATCAAAGCTTCATTATGCATGCAATTCAGGATGTTTTGGTCATGGATTTTGATCCATAATTACCCTATGTTACCTCAAGAGCACGATGGAGTGCTTGGATTGCTTGAGAACGACTGAAACTAGGATTTCGATGGTGCAACTTTCTCTTGAAAATTTTGAATAAGAACCCTAGTTTTCTGGCTTCCAAACTCGTCCTCTTTGATGTCTGAATGTGCTATGTATATATAGGACCAAAGATTAGGTCAAGCATTTGTGGAAAATATATCAACTTGAATGCAAAATATTTGATTGACATATTTTATCAAATTCTTATATATTTGGCTCAATCTTGTATTAATGCATGGTGCACGAAATTTCCAGCTAGCATGGGATATCTTGGACCTCAAGACAAGTAGAAAGCAAGCTCAACTCATCTTAACTCTTACCTTTGTATTTTATTTAATTAAAATTGAATTTAAATCATTAAATTTAAAATAAATCGAATATATACAAGATGGGCGTGCATTTGAGTTTCCAGGCCATAGATAATGTCAAGATTAAGTTTGGATCATGAAAACTTAGGCCCATTTGGAAAATATCGCATTTGCTAAGTATTTCTTCATGCACCTCCTTAAAAATGTCAGACTTGCACAACTTGTATCTTGCTCAGTTTTCAACATTTTTAAGTTTTCTTGGACTTTTTAGAAATCTCAAGATGTCCTCTAAACACTACTTTTGGTTTCATCTTCATTGAAGTTTTCATGTTCATGTAAACTTCTTTGAAAACGATGACTTTTTGTTGACTTTTAGGAGGACCTATAATGTCTTGATCCATGACTCTCAAATGAAGCATTTTTGGCCAAAGCTTGTGAGACATGAAGTTTTAGAGAATTGAATTCCCTTCAAAATGAGCTTTGGTGGAAAAATTTCTGATAAAGTATGTGAAAGTTATGTCTGGTCAAAGTTCTGTTGACTTTTGGTTCAAAAACTCTAACTTGGAAACTTTGACTTTTGATCAAATCTTGAGTTTTCTTGATGATTCATGATCAACCCTTGATCATATGATGAATGTGACTTCAAAATATTGATGTTGACCAAAAATTATGATGTTTGACTGTATGTTGACCACAATTGACTTTTTATCCAATACAATTGATTTTCAACCATCTGAGCAATTGACTGAGCAAACTTGAGCTATGAGGCTTGAAACTTGACATGGTGACCCCTTGAGACATGTGGGAGGTATGATGACCACTTGAGGTATTAGAACTTGATTTTGTCTTGAGAGAAGCAAAACCCTAGTTGTGGGTTGATTAGAGAGAGTTCATCCGTCAACCCTTGAAAAATTCTTGAGTATGGAGATGTGGGTTGTCTTGAGAAATGAGGGCAAATTTTGGAGTATAATGTACTTTTGAGTTATATATATATATATATATATATATATATATATATATATATATATATATATATATATATATATATATATATATATATATATATATAATAGTTCTAAACTAACTATAATGAATGGTCTTTTTTTGAGAGGTTGACACATTATGGTTTGCATGTTTCTAGTCTTCCACAGACCTCTACGTAAATCTTTTTCAAAGATCATTTACGCGCTAAAATCAATAATAGCCTCATTTGAATATCTCTTGAACCCGCCTCGAGTATCTTCAGAAAATCTACTAAGTTATTCGCCCTACATTGCTTCGTCCGTGTATACTCGATTGAAATGTGTCTTCTAACACTTCCTGTTGAAATAAGCTTCTACCAACCCATCAATTGTCTTTTGAATTTTTCTCGAAACCTTTATTCGTTTTGCGTCGAAATCACATCTAACAATAGACTAACAAACTTTAATTTTATTGAATCGAATTATTACATACTGATTTACAAACTAATCTATTTATATACTACTAACTTATATATACTAAATAAGCTAACTAACTTTAATTGAATTTGAGATTCAATTACACCATTTAGATTATATGTGATATTATATTTAATATTTCAACAAATCGTACACAATATCAATTATATCTTTTTGATATAGATGCATGCTTACGGTAATTACATAAAAGAAGATTGTATATAATGTTTGTAGAAAAAGAGAAATAGTTTGAATAAAAAAGAAAAGAGAAAGAGAATTAATAGAAAACAAATTCTTTGCATTTAAAGCACGCATGTTTGTTTCTTATGGAAGGCTTTAAAGTATACTTTTATTAAGGAAAAGTTTATTTGTTTTTCCTTAAAACCATGGGAAAATCAATACCTTCCAATTAAGAAAAGAATTTGCTAGAAAGAAAGAATGAAACGCAAGTTTTCCAATACATACACAATCAAACCATAGCGGTTTTCATTTCCAAATCTCAATCTTCATCATATAATAAACCACATTCTCGTCTCTATATATACTACCAATCTACATCTACATCATAACAATTCATCTTCATATCAATTTATTTTTCTTCTTATCTTTGCACTCAAATATCTCTCCTTCTCTCAATCAAACTATCTATGGCAACCTTATCTTCAATCACAAACAACCAAGGTATCTCAACATTTTAATAGTTAATTTTCTTTGTTGATATTAATTTTGATGCGTTTAATTTATGTTAACATGTTAGTTTGAACATATAATATGCAGAGAAAAAAATAGATCCAAATGAAAATGTTCTGCAAAAACATGTTGCGTTCTTCGATCGAAACCATGATGGTATTGTTTATCCATGGGAAACATTCAAAGGTTAGGCATTCTTTTCTTCTAATTATCAATTTCTGTTTAGAATCTTAACCCTAATTATTCCGTTTTTTATTATATTTATTTTATAATTTATGAATGATTTATCTTAATTACAGGATTTCGAGCAATAGGTTGTGGATATTTGTTATCATCTGTTGCTTGTATTTTTATAAACTTAGGTCTCAGTCAGAAAACTCGCCCGGTATGTTTTTAAAAAATAATTTATTTTACTTAAATTATGTTATGACTGTAAGGGGTTACATGTGATTAGTAAGCTTTTTTAATTTCATGTTAATATATTGTTTAAAAATAAAAATGTTACTCATTTTTAGAGGAATGAGATTGAGAATATCTCGATTAGAATAAAGCATGACTTTGAAAATAATTTAAATAGAAAAATGTCATTGTTGAGGAGAAAGAGAGCAATAAATTGTATTCTAATTTTATTGAATAAAAGAATAAGAATAAAGAAGGAAAAAAGCAGGAATTATGAGGTGGAATAGGAATCAGATTCTCATTCCTTAGTAATTTTACTTTTATAATAAAAATAAATAATTATTTATCCTGTCTATTTAGTAGATTAGAAAAAAATGAGGGTCATTTAGAATAGTACCCATCTTAAAAATCCATAACAAAATATAATGAAATAGAGGAGACATACATAATTGAGAATAAATATCTAAGTTTTATTTTAGAAAAATGCTATTTTTATATTAAAAGTTAGAATAGTACCCATCTTAAAAATCCATAACAAAATATAATGAAATAGAGGAGACATACATAATTGAGAAAAATATCTAAGTTTTATTTTAGAAAAATGCTATTTTTATATTAAAAGTTAGAATAGTACCCATCTTAAAAATCCATAACAAAATATAATGAAATAGAGGAGACATACATAATTGAGAAAAATATTTAAATTTTAATTTAGAAAAATACTATTTTTATATTAAAAGTTAGAATAGTACCCATCTTAAAAATCCATAACAAAATATAATGAAATAGAGGAGACATACATAATTGAGAAAAATATCTAAGTTTTATTTTAGAAAAATGCTATTTTTATATTAAAAGTTACACCTACACTGTTCACCAATACGGTGTACAGTGTAATATTATAATAAAAAATTATTTTTAAAATATATATATTTTTTAAAATTATATGATTAATCAACTTTATTATTTTATTAATCAATTTTTTACACTTTATTAACCAACTTTATTTACTATTAAAAAAATATTTTTAAAAATTTGAGTTTAACTAATTTTATAACTTGATTAACCAATCTGAGTGTATATTAACCAATTTCATAGTTTAATTAATTTAATTAACTAATTTTTTATATTTTATTAACCAACTTTATTTTATCATTAAAAATTACTGTTCACAAATTATTCCTTTATATTATATAAAATAATGTTCACGCATCGTTCATATATTGTTTATGATATTGTACATAAATATATATTTTTATTTAAAAAAACATTGTTCTCCGTATAAATAAATATGATGAACAATATTTTAATGTAAATATTGATGTAAGATGGTGTAGAAATATTCCTGTTTATTTTATTATGTAAAAATTGATGGGATAGATTTCTTAACATCCTACTCTAAAGATTAAAAATTACAAAAGTTTTGGTTATTGGTTGATGCGTGTGGGTTAAAAAAGAGATATGTTAGTGTAAGTTTAAAACTCTAATTTTAAATGTAATCTTTTTTTTCAATTAAAATAATTGATTATATAAAAAGTTACACAATCAATTAATCATAGACATTAACATTGTAAAACTTTTTAAAATAACAATTCATATTTTATCGGTGTTTAAAATTTTTGCACATAATTTTAAAAATATAATAATATTATTATATTTTTATAAATCTTTTTAATTTATTAGAAATAGTGTCCAAAATAAAAATAAATTACACAACTAAAAAAATGATAATAATTATTATGTTAAAAAATAAAACAAATTTTAAAATAAATTTTATTTATTAAAACAACAGTAATTTTGAAATAGATAGAATAATAATTTTATTAAAAGGCCAACAAAGTCACGTTAACATAGAACCTAAGACATAAGAAATGCCAAAACTAATACAGATAAGATGTCTACACTGATACAGAATTCAACACAACATCCAAAACTCTAGCCACCTAAAAGACAGGACCACAATTTGGATTTAACGGTTAAAGAGATAGTAAAATTTATAATTCATGTTAATGTCAATGTCACAACAAATGGTATATATATATATATATATATATATATATATATATATATATATATATATATATATATATATATATATATATATATATATGTTAAAAGTGTGCAGATTTCAAAAAATTATTCCACCTAAAAAAGCAAAACAAACATGACCTGACCCTAAGAAAAAGTATATACAGTTAAAGCACGTTGTGCAAACAGACCCATTCCATTTTTTGATACAAATATCTACGACAGATAAAATAGGATTTGATTCATCTGCCGATATATGATAGAATAAAAAAAAATTTGAATTTAATGTTTGCAATTTAATTTTAAAAACATAAATACACTTTGTCTTTTCAAAAAGAGAATATGATAAAGTAGGTCAAATATATAATATAAAAAGAAAAAAAGAAGTCAAAATAGATTTAAATGGAATGAATATAATTAAATTAAAACATCCCACTTTTTCAATAATCATTCAATACTAATATATTAATTTTTTAATTCACAAAAAAAATAAAATCATAAAGGTTGAAGAGAAAAGAGATTAATGAGTTGGAAAAAACATATTCTGTCTGTTCTTTTTTTTCCTACCACTCAAATAGGTAGTTGGAAAAAGACATTGATAGTGTTGTCAATTCAAGGTCAAGAAAAAAAAGTTTGAAAATTACTACTAATTTAGATTAATTAACTTTAATTTTTATGATTTTGTAGGGAAAATTTCCTTCTATATTTCTACCAATAGAAATTAAAAATATTGAGAAAGCAAAACATGGAAGTGACTCTGGTGTCTATGATAGCCAAGGAAGGTAATATTATTATTTTATATAAAATAAAATTTTAAATAATTATTTTTTCACCAAACATTATGACTCTTAATGTTTGATATTTTGAACTTTATTTTTTGTTAGGTTTGTTCCTTCAAAATTTGAAGAGATTTTCAGCAAGCATGCAAAAAAGAATCCAGAAGCTTTAACATCTGATGAATTGAAGGGGTTGTTAAAGGCAAATAGAGAGCCTAAGGATTATAAGGGATGGTAAGTTTTTATTTTATTTTATCATATATTATTTAGTGAATTTATTTTGATTATTTATTGGTGAGTATATTATATTTAATGTATAAAATAAATTGTTGTAATATTTTGATGTTCAGGTTTGCTAGCTACACAGAATGGAAAATTCTGTATGTTCTTTGCAAAGATAAGAATGGTTTACTTCACAAAGAAACAGTTCGTGCTGTTTATGATGGAAGCTTGTTTGAACAAATGGAAAAGGAACATTCACAAAAGAAAAATAAATAAATATTTACTAGTTTTTTTATTTGTCTCTCTTGGAATAGTTTTAATTTTATTTATAGATTTAGATTGTGATATTGTTATATGGGTGGTTTGTGTGAGTATAGATCTTAAGGAATGAAGTTTAAGTTATATCTATTACATTTTATTTTTATAAGTTTGGTTTGGATCCACTTTTTCGAATCTTTTTCTAATTATCTCCTTCACAAATTTATATTCATCTATCTTTAATATTTTCCCTCTTATTCTTTTTATTTTTATTTTTATTTTTTCTCTCATGTATTACACATGTTTTAGTTGAAGGAGAGAGATGGATGATTCATTGTAAATTTCACAAATCTAATATCTCTACTTTTTTTTAGTTTACATAATGTCTTTTTTCTCAGATCTGTAATGGTTAAGCTTTGCTTCTCTTTTTTTAGAAGTAGAGAATTTATGATTTTTTTCCTCAAGCAAGATTCATTTCATTCGGAACAACTCTATATGTTTTACCAAATTCTTCTATTGATATTTCTTCGAAGTCGTCACTTTATTAGCTATTTCTTCTATATTGTTAGATTCTATACTAAATGATTGACAATCCTGTTTTTCAGACTCTTTAGAAAAGTAGGACATTAAGCTTCTAAAGAGTGTAGTTTATTGTTTACTGTGAAAAATGGTAAACAACCGTTGATCTTTCCAAAGTCTTAAAACTAAGGGTCACTCGCAAGATCGACCAGTTGATCTTAAGACATGTGCTAAGATTTTTGAAATTGCACTGATTTTGTCGAAATCATTGCCTAAGAAACAGTTTCCTAAGACTAAAGGAATAAGTACAACGACTTTCCACACAATAGTTCAGGTTCGATCGACAGGTAACTTGTGACCGAAGGAGACAAAAACATAAACAACTTGACAAATCTGAGTATACACTATGATTTTGAACTACTATGGTGAATCGTGACCGACAGAAGGTTGTGAGTTCAGGTCTGTTCTAAACGAAATAAGGATCGACCGACTCTTTTGTTAACTCAAAACTCGTAACAAACAGAGCATCAACATACACGAAGACACAAAGTGATTGTTGAAAAGTAATAGAGCTAAGTAAAAGTTTCAAAGAAAACGATAAATGTAAAAGTTTTGCATTGAAATAAAGGTGGTGATTCACATACATCAAACACTTTTGCAACTCTTTCTTCTCGGCGCCAATCAAGTAGTTTTGGCAAGTATTTTGAGTATACACAAGTGAACACACGAAATCTACTTTGAGATGACTTATTTATAGTACTTACAAAATAACTGCCTAAAAGCAATCTACGGATGATATTTAAAACTTGAAGAAACCGCTCCACAGGATTTCGCCACATGTTTGGCGCTTAAACAACACACGAAGCTTTTGATAACTATCCACGACTTTGAATTTTGAATCTTTCCCGCTTCTGGCTTCTAAGAGTAAACCGCTCCCAGCTTCGACGCTTTCCTTCAACAAGAGCAAAATAATGAAATTTCTAAGTATGTAATCCTCCATAATTGACTAGGCTTAGCTTTGACTACTTCCTTCGTTGTTCAACATTTGGTCGAATCGACCAAATTCTACGTTTTATCCATCTGGTCGATGTACCTCTTCTTCGACATCTTTGTCTTAGCACTTTTATTTGGGTCATAAATTTCAATCTTCTGAATAACCTTTATCTTTAAGGATCAACCCTTATTTCACAAGGACATCTGCATTTAATATGTACCTTTGAATACCTTAAGAAATTTCAGTGTAACACTTATGTATTGGATAAGTTGGTTCATAGTCCATTTTATCTCAGCACATGATGAAAAAATAACAAGATGTACTAGAACATACGATTTTTATGTCAAGACATGTGTCGCATTATTAAAGCATATAGCTTATGTTTCATGTGTCGCCATATTTGTTTCGTGTCATGCTTGTTTTAGGTCAACACATGAATCAATTCTTAGAATTATGTATCGGCACATGTCTCATATGTGTCGATATATCTTGATTGTTTGGTCAAATTTTTTAACTTTTTTATAAATTCAAAGCTACCCTTTTTGCTACCATATATCCTCAACGATAAATACATCAAATATGCATGATTTCAACTCGATGAAACTATAAATACTTACAACCATTCTCTTCATCTTCAACATCCAACCTATGTACACACTAACAAATTACACATAATCATTCTTTGTTATAGTTCCATCTAGACGTGGTTGATATGTCCAATTAGTTTGGTGAGCGTGACCTAACCGAGAATGTTGGATTGAGAATTATGGAGGAAGGGATTTTGTAACACCCTTCTAAACCTCAGAATATTACCATAAATCAAAGTAAATATAACTCATATAAATTAAGAGTGTCACACAACTTCAAAATCACAAACACCGCCATGTTCAATAACACTTAATTAGAATTCATCCTTTTCATACACTTTCACATAAGCATGTAGCAATGGATAATTTTATTCAACAATTATAACATTCAAGCCTCAAAATAATTTATTTATTGAATCAACTTAGACATAAAACCACTTCAAAGACATAATCCAAATCGTATAATGTAATTAAATAGAGTACATAAAGTATCTCCACAAAAGCATGAATTCAAACGCTTCCCAGTGTTACATGACCGAGTATGACTCAACCCAAAATAAATACGGAAATAAAATAAACTACCCCATCACCTACTCTCTCTTGAAGCAACTCTAATCTTCAAGACTGAGCGATGTCGTTATCAAACATCATTCCAATGTAAGAGTGAGAATTCACATAATTATCGAAATCATATAACAATATATAATACATAGAATACATGCATACAAATAATATTCTCACACTTCATATGCTTTAAAAACATTACAACACCCAAATAATCATACTATTCATAAGTATCCACTCATCATTTGCATTTCCCAAAATACAATAACCCCACATAGTTCACATAATTCTATATTGCAACATACACATAATATATCTCAATGCAATACTCATGCATGTGGTACCAATCACTGTTAGTTTTATTCAGTTTTTACTTTAAACTAGGTCCATCCTCTGGACCAATAAAACACCAAAGCCCGTCCTCCAAGCTTTCAAACCCTTCTCTAGGTTTGGGACAAGTCACTAGCCCCCTCAAAACTAACAAGCATGCCTCTTGACAACAAATGATACATGTGCAATTAAGATCACTTTCTAATCTTAACATCCATGCATATGTTCAATAATTCATCAAATTTGAATTACCACACATTTGCACATACAAACACTTGCTCATGAATTATTCGCACACAATTCATATTCATAGAGTCCCTGCACCAAACATCATCACCACACATAGCAAGTAATACACCAAATATATCACAAACAAACATCAATTCACGAAACACATATAGCCATATAAACAAGTTTCATGTTGTTAACAAATAGCCTTCAAAACCATCCTAATGTGCCATTTAAGTTATAGAAAATTAAGTAGAAATTATAAAATATAAGCATTCATAATCCCAAAATAATTCAACAAAATAAACATTTTTCCTGTTCGAGATGATCACGCAGTGAGGTCGGTCACGTTACACGCCAACGTTATGTAGAAAAATTATGCGTGATGTAATGATTCCTGTATGATTTCTTCAACCAAAACACATTTTTAACATCCAATTACACGATTTAAGGAATTATAACCTATATCCAACATGTTTTCAAATAGAAATATCAAAACACAATTAATCATCACATATCAAGATTTATCATTCAAAACCTACAATTACCAAAACCTAACAATTGATAACTTTGCATCCTAAACATGATTCTCCTATCATATATTATCATACAATCCTAAGGATTAAGTAAAACTCACCCTTACCTTGATTGTTGATAAAATATTCGAATTTTCTCCTTATGTTTCTCTCTCTCTTTCTCCTTTTCCTTTTCTCTAGGTTTTGACTCTTTTCCTTTTTCTTACTAACTCTATTTTCTTTTATTAAATACAAAATAACACTAACTCTAGTAATCACTAATGGACTTACTAACACACACCTTGCATTACTCTTCCCATTCTCACCAATAGGCGAATTACCAATATTCTATTATTTCTATATACCTATCACTAATAAAATAATTATATCATAAATCGACATTATTACTAATCATTATTCTAAGGTTCAACATACTTAACCCGACTACCCTTCACATAGAACATATCGAATAATTCAAATAAAATCAATCAAACAATTAATTAATATAGTATAAATAAGTAATTACTAAAATGGGGTGTTTCAGGTTCATTTAGAAAACCTAGAGTTTGTCCTCCAAGATCTTTGGTAGATTTGGGAGTTTTGTTTAAGACTTCGAATAGAGGATTCGATGAAAGCTTGAAGATTGGAAATTGCAAAGGAGTAGTGAGGCGATGAATCGTATTAGAAGTTCTCAGGGTCAATAGTCCAATCGATTCGCCGAGTGAAGGATTGGATATTTGGGACCTTGAAATGAGTAGCTTAAATGGTGAATTAATTGATCTATTATGTCTTGGTCTTGATCTAGACCGAAAATAGATAAGGGTTGAATCAACATCAAAGCTTAGGATTTGTAGGATCGCTTTTGGACGCTTTTCTTGTAATCTAGTTTTGCAAAGTAATAAAGTTTTCAATTCCAAAACGGAATTGGGGAGACGAGCCATAACGAGGATAATTGGTGACCTTCCTAAACAAATTTTCCTTTTTTCTCCTATTCGCATTCTATATGCAATTTTTGAACTTGGTGTTTGATTGATCAATTCATATAGAATTTGATTGTTGAAGTTTAAATTGCTTTGTTGATATTCTTATAATAACTTTGATTGTAAGTGATGTTTTCAAATAAATGAAGTTCACGAGAAAAATCTAAAAATTGATTGTGGTCAAGTGTTCGATAAATTATATTGTTAAGTTTTTAATACAATTTGCATTTGAAATAAGTCGATTGCCTAACAAAAATTTTTTATAAGCAAAGAATATATTAAAGTAGTACAAAGGATACTGCCCACAAACAAACCGATTCACAATTAGTTCGTAAAGATAAGATAAAGGATTATAATGCTCCACCAAATAAACTACAATCATCAAAATCTTTGAATTTCACTACTACCGATTCCTACTTAAAGACTTTTAAAATTGAAAACATCTTCATTATATCAACTAATCCATATTGAAATTAGATCGTATTTCACCGATCCAAAGTAACCAACAAATTAAAATAAAAACAAACCACTAAACTTATTAGCAACCTTCCCTTTAAGATTCAAATGAAACATTTGAAACAAGTCCTCATTAATCTTCCTCCTAAGCATATGAACTTTCAACCAAACCAAAACCTAACTCCAAATAGCTTTCACCTCCTGACAATGATAAAAGAAATGAATACAAGTTTTTATTTAACAAAATAGTGTGGGCAACAAGTTTCACCAATGACATGTCTTTTATTTAGCTCCATACTAGTCAAAAATATTATGCATAATTCTCCACCCAAACACAAACAATTTTTGGGAATTTTCAACTCCAAATGCCATTCAAAACTTGTTGGAAAATGGAATTCATTGTTGTATCGCATTAATCGATCAAAAGTACATTCATATCCTTCCATCATACAAACGTGTCGTTCGCTCCAACTCAAGACGATGTTATGTAGAACTAATTTTGATCAATCATCACATCTTCCTTCAAGAGACAACAATTCCTCATTTAACCGCATTTCCACATCCAACCGTATCGTCCGCCTACCCATATCTTTTATCTTTTGAATTTTCTTTCAACCATACTAAATAACTCAGAAAATGCTCATTGAAATTTTCATATCCTAACCAATATTACCTACAAAAACCCCATGCGCCATCACTCCCCACCTTTCCTCTAAATCCACCTTTTATTACACAACTGAACCATCTTGAACACAACCAATTTTCTTCAAAATCCTTCCATCAAATATATTCTCTCAAACCACCCAAACTATGGAATCCTTCATTGATAATTCCTTTAATATCCCCATATTTGAAGGAAATAAGGTCTTTCTAAATAGCCTCATTCTCATTAAGAATTATCCAACTCCATTTAACCAAAAGAGTCGAATTAAAAATTTTGCAATGTTTAACATCTAACCATCCTTTTGATTTATCTAGATAGACTTTGTCCCACGACATCTAACTCATATTCCTTCTCATATCCTCCCCACCCCACAAAAATGTCCTTTGCAACATTATTATCTCATTAGAAACCACCTTTGGTGCCTTTAAGAAAGAAAAAAAAGTGGATGGCCAAACTATTCAAAACAAAATTCAATAAAATAATTCTACCTCCAAACGAAATGTTTCTCCCATAGGAAGAAGAAAGTTGTCTATGAAACTTTTCAAAAACAATATTCCATGTAACCTTCCTTCATGATTAGCTTAAATAGGAACCCAAAAAAACAAAAGGACAAGAACCAACACTACAATGCAAGAAAATATGTCGTCGCCTCAATGAAAGAATTATTCACATTAATACCTATAATTTTACTTTTATAAAAGTATACTCCCACTTCCGAAACCAATTCAAAACCCCTCAGCAAACCTTTAATTCTACAAATGTTTAACCAAGAAGCTCCCCAACAAAATAGTGTCATCAGATAATTGAAGTATCTTAAAGTGGATGTTTGTATTGACCTTAAATGGAACATAATCTCCTATTAAAATATCTTTCTACACCAAACTCGATAAGAATAACTTGAATCAAGGTGATAAAACATGGAAATAACTTGATTGATTCATATTATGATTTAACGTATGATTCAAATTAAAAATTATATAATTTAAATCACAATTATTTATTTAAAAGTTTGTTTGACCATCATTCAAGTCATATATGTTATGATTCACATCAAAGTGTATGTGATTTGAATCACACTTTCTTGATTTCAAATGAATTACTAATTCAAATTGGCCATATGTTGATTCAATTCAAGCTTTAAAACACCTACTTTTAAGTTTTCTAACTTGTGATTCAAGGCACACATATTTTGACTTTGACCAATTTGCTCAACTAAAAGAAAATTGCAATGGTTCAAATCTTAATTAAGTGTAAGGCTTGACTTAAGCTAAAATTCTACGATGCACAATAAAATTACAAAAATCTACTAAATAAAAATAAAATTTACAAATTTAAAAATCATATAACATCAAAATACAGATGAAATTCATTTTTAACAATTGAGTCATTTCAATAGTAGATGGAACTCATGAGAAGTAGAACATTTGAAAAAAGATGAAAGAATCGCTTAAAGTGGGGCCATCCTTATATAAGAATACTAATGGAACATACCTATAATCCAAAATAAAGGAATGAGAAGATGAAATTAACAATGGAAAATGAACCTCGAGATCCCAACGACACTGAGTGCCCTAAATGGCAGTGCCACACCCTACTCTAGGCATAAAGCCACACAATAAAATAAAATTAAAAATGTTTTGGTGAAGTGACTAGAATTTATTGTGCGAGTTCCTAAGGCTACATACCCTCACTCACTAGAGTTTTCCGCTCTAGCTCCAAAAGCAATGGCTCTCAAGGAAATTTGACAACATTATTTGCGCTACCAAGGAATAACAAGGACTTGAGGGCAATTTTTTCATATTGTCCAAAGGCCCAGTGTCATTCCCCTCACGAAAGTTCAATCTAGAACTTCACCAAGTATAACAAATGGACACATGAAACTTCCTTGAGATGCGTGATACTTGACCCAACCCTAATATAGCTTGTCATTGCAAATGATTAGACGATTTCTGTCACATGATATATTAGATGGATGGTTTTAACCACATGACATATATAAACCTCCTCATTGTTCAAGTGATTTCGTGAAAGAACCGCTAGTCCTCCAAACTATCAAATAAGCGTTGTGATTGTTATTCAATTCCTCTGTAACTTGCAGGATCGACTAGATTGATCCTATGGGGTATTGGTTGTTTGATAGAATTAATAACAAAATAAGGATTCAAGTTTAAGGCTTATATTTAGAGTGTTTTATATAAGTCCATGTATTTCGATCACGATTCAAGAACTTAATGCCATGATTAAATAAAGAAACATAATATTGACTTGAATGAGTAAATAAACAAAGATTCAATTTACGTAAGAAATATAAGTAAATGCTTAAATGACTTTTAAATGTAAAAGCCTTTTCAAAGTAAAGGCATGAAATGTAAAAGACAAGAATGTAAAACAAGTATGTAAAATCTTTCCGAAAATAAGAGCGTTAATGTAAAAGTTTTAAAAGTAAAGGATTTCAAATGGAAGAAAACGTTGAATGCAAGGAAAGTTAAATGACTTTGAATTTAAAGAATTTAAAAGACATTGATGCAGGATAAAGATAAACTCGAAAAGATAAAGATGCATTATTGAATAATAAAAGTTTTGGTGCAATCATACGTACATCATTCGAGCATTCGCTTCCTAGCCATGTGGTATTTTGAATGTTTACTAAATTTTGTACAATAGATATGACACACGAAATCCTAACACTAAGACTCCTATTTATACTATTTTGACCATAACGGTCCGACTTGTAAGATCTTGCCACGCTCGTAACATGCAGTGACACTATGCGCCTCTAGCTTCCACGCTGCCTTCGAACCGCTCTCACAGACATATTCTAACTTCCAATTATCCCGCCGCATTTTGAATTTCAAATGCCTTGACCACTCGACTCAACTCACTTCTCGATACAAACCTACTACCATTTCAAAGCTTGCTTTACATATATCATCATAATTTCCATTCAAGCTCCAAGTTTCAAAGAGTCCATTCAAGAGCCAATTCTTTCATCCCGAACTATGACATTCACTTTGTTCCAACGAATACCGAAATTGTTTCGCTTCGAGCTCAATGATTCCTATTCGAATCACGATATCAAAATCTTCACCAACAAATGCCCCTTTAAAATATGTATTTCAATCTTTTCGAGAAATACTTATTTTAAATATATCCACAAGATTTTGATGTGACCCCGAGTAATTATGACATCAGATATGATTTCTACTACGTCACCACGACTACTTGGGTTTCCGAACCGCTTCAAAACAATTGCCAAGTGCTGGTATATTAAAGACAATGATTACCTTTAATCATGCTTATTACCAATGCTCATTTTACGCCACCTCACTCCGTGTCCAACCCACTAACCACGTGATCTCGGTTCTAGTTGATGAGTGCTTCAACTTCCTACTATAAAACCAAACAAACTTAGTCTTTTAATCTTTTTCACACTCTAAACTCTCTTTTATTCTTCTTCTCTCGCTAAAAAACCCTAAATTCTTAACAACTTCCAACAATGTCTTCAACAATATCCCAGATGAAAAAGATTTCCAAGAAGAAGAACAAGAACGCTGGACCGATCATGGAGAGCAAAGTTGACATTCACCAAGGTCAATCGGTACTTATACCCCAAGGCATCTCCAAAGAACAAGAACTCCTGTATTCTTCCTAGGTATTAATCCCAACTAATGTGCCTGAGAGGTTTGCCCTAACGGGCCCTCTCACGCCTTTGAGATCCCAAGGATACTAGACAATTCCCCTGCTTGCATGATTTTAAACCATTGTTTAATAGGATGGAAACCCCTAAGTTAGGAACCGAGAGTGTGAAGGAATCCTCCTCTTCGAAAGACATAGAAACCTCTGATACTCCCCCAAAAGACCCTTTTATCCTAGATTATGTTAAAAGTAACTTTAAGCCGTTTCGATCTTGCCTCATCACATGTAGCTTACCAAAACCGGTTTGCTAAGGTAGAGGCTAAGAAATCCCATCTGGAGGAGCTAGGATCTACAATCTAATTAAGTTGTCGAAACCAGGCTCACCCACCACCGCTATTCAAGGCCCTTGTACTTTGGGATAGGACTTATAATACCTTTCACCTTCCCGAGGAATGATCACACCTACATTCTTCAATATAACCTTATCACAGCTTATCACCGATAGAGAAACATATATTCTCGATTCAAGAACATTCAAGCATTATTTCGACGTCAAATTAGCCGCCTTCTCAAAATTTATCACCATTATCACATCAAGGTGATAGTGTATCCGATGTAGAATATATGCATTCCTCACCCTTTGGTTATCAAGATATGTTTTCACAGAGGGTCACTACAAGTAGCTAGTAGGTTTATCCCTTTAGCGAGATTTACATGAAAATAGGAGAATTTGTTTAGTGAGCTTTACCGTCGATCTCTATAAAAGTTTGAGATCACCGTTTAGTCCGAAATCTCACACCTAAGAATATCTTGCTAGCCGGTCCCTTCTGGTTGCTCCAGCTTATGGCTAAATGCCATGTTCGAATCTTCACTCTCCACCGATACCATTGTTGAGCAAGATCCGTAAATAGCGGATCAAATGTGAAGGCACAAGGCTAAGGAGACTCGACCCAAGTGATGATAAGGTCGATTTCCGTGTTCTATTCTCACAATATATTATGCTCTTCTCCAAAAGCATAAGTTCAAGAGACTATGGCACCTTTCGCTCGAGGACTCATGGACCATTGTTCACCATGTCCCTTCTGGAGGCTTCTAAGAGTAAAGAGATCCAAGACATCTGAAAACCTTCTTGCTCCCAAGACTAATCTCCTCAAGAATCACTCCCACCAAGAACCAAATCCTTCTATTTGCCTATCAACCCAACTTCGCTTTCAAGACAATTGGTTTATGTCAATTAATCTCGAACCCCTTTTTCAAACTCAAAGCGCTATTACCTCCCATCGAACCTTCAAGGCTGTAGCTAAGCAGCAGAGAACAATATCAAGAATTTGCTCAATTTGACTTAATTCTTTGAACCAACCCATTTTTCATCAAAGGGTTTTCTCGGATGGTGGACTAAATTCTACCGCCTTATATGTTCGACACTCTCACCATCCAAAAGAAACCGACCGATGCATTCGGCGCGTACACAAAAGAAAGGTATGTTCACCATGCTCAAGAGATTAAAGCTTTAATTATCAAACAACTTATGATCCCACACGCTGAGTCCCAAGATATCGAGGCCCCAAACCTTGAAGGAAAAATTTAAAGAAAAGTCTCTAAGTTCGACTTCCTTCGTGGTCACACCGAGGATGGTATAGATTGGCACCGAAATGCATCCACCTAAGTTTCCCAAACTACCTACCTCAAATCGCTCGCTTGGTTTCCCATACCCTTGGTGGTTAACTTGCAAAGAGATGTTCAAGTATCGATCTCAAAAGAAACTAAAGCCATCCGAGACGTGACATGGGCTCGACATCGGCTCCATAATTTCGTGGCATCTTCGCTATGACCTTCTCGCCATGTCGATTCTTTCGAACGCAGCGAATGCTTGGGAAATCCCTAAATAATTTTACTTTCTTTATTTTAACATTTACCTTAATTGTTTTGATTTTCAACCATTAGAATCAAGACTGCATCAAGACCAAGGAGGGAAGCATCCCAACAAACCATCGAAACCAATGATGATGTGCCCAAAGCAACTCCAACAATTACTCCTGCAACAACAACAACAACAAACACCATTGCTCCAACTCCAACCATTGCTCCGACTCCAACAACTGCTCCGACTCCAAAAGTAAACAGTTTATTCTGGTATTTCTAATAGGCTTAAATTTATGATTGAAGTCTAACTTATGTTTGTACCATTTCAGACTAGTAAACTCCCACCAACTACTCCCAAGAAGCGAAAGCCTAGTACCAGTGGGAAGACTCTCAAGACTGGGGAAAGTTCACCAACGGCTTCGAAGAAGAAGCAAAAGAAAGATATTTCAAAGGATACTAACGTATCTGGACTTGATTCCAGGGATGTTGCTCCCTTCCAAAAATCCAAAAATCCACCTTCGACCTCCAACGTAATGTTGGAACATATAGATAGCAATATATCTTCGCATAATCCACAGTGAATTCACTTCAATTTTCAAAATGGTTATTGCACTTAGTTGTAAGTTTCTAATCTTTCTTTATGTGTAGGATGATTCAACCCATCCCGACTACTCGACTCCTCCCCACAAACAAATGCTCCGATCCATTCTTCTCATGGAGATTCAAGTAATCCGTGCGAACAAAGGCTCCTCCAATATGGCGGTTCCAACTGGGCTTCGAACAGACGACCAAGGCACTTCGCCTCTTAAGGAAACAAATGAACCAACACCGGTTGCCGAGGAGGTGCCTCCGTAAACTTCTCAACAAAATCCCTCTCAAATCCCTCAAGAGAGTAAAAAGGCAACTCAACAAGAGGAAAGCCAATGCCTCAAAGAGTGAAGATTCTAGCGAGGAAGGATCGAGGACAAAGAGGAGAAGATGCTTAAGACGGTTCAGTGAAGGAACGGAGTTTGATAATCACAAGAATGAAAACGATGACATCAAGTAGTGGACCTAGTGGTGATGAAGAAGATGATGAGGAAGAAAATAATGAAGGTGATGTGCTCCTACCAATGAGCCAATGGAAGTCGAAATGGATGTGACTCCATTGCGCATGGAACTTCCGAGTCCTCAACGCCAAACAAAGAAGAGTTATCCTTTAAAACGAATCGACCCTATTGGGTACATGGCTAAACTGGCTCGTAGAGATACTTTTCCCAAGGTCAGCCGGTTCGAATATCGCTCAACGCCTTCCGATGATAGGGTTGTACTCTTCACAAGATTAGGAAACAATCCTAGATGTGGATTTATTTGAAGTACTCAAGAAAGACAAGACAACTTGCTTTATCATGAAGGGACTTCTCAACCAAGTCGACCTCACCAACTGCTCGAGGTTAGCACCATTCTTTTCGAACTTCAATCTTTAATAGACAACGGACTGGGTGTTTCCAAGATGAATCGCTACCAATAAGGTTCAAGAGAAGCGAGCTGCAATGGACGCCGCTTATGAGCATGTTCAAGCTTTCTAAAGAAGTCAAGAGCACATATATCCGCAAGTAAAGTCGATTATGAACTCGAGCTCAATCCATTCTTCTGGAGAAACAGATTCTAGAACTTCAAAGTAAAATTAGGAGGCCCAACAACAACAAATGGCATATGAAACCAACACTTTGGCAATCGATTCAAGAGCTCCTTAATAAAGGACTTGCGAGACTCAAGCAATGAGCAATTTAAGGGTGAAGTCATCCTAGAAGGAGCCAAGCGCTCACTCAACAAAGGCTCGAGTCTTATTTGAGTATCTTCGATCGATTGAACAATACCCATTTCAAAATTGTTTAATGAATCTTGTATTTCAATGTTTGTTCCAGAACACCTTAAACAACGCCATTTTGGCAAGTTAAATCACCATTTTGGCATTTCTTTATATTATTATGACGTTGTTAATATTCGAATCTCCAGGCGTGGCTTATATTTCTTTAAATATTTCCCATTTACCTTTAGGATTCGCTATCATCTCGCCAACTCTTCGATTTCATACGCATTATTTGAAAAGTTTTCATTATTCAAAAGGTCCTTCCCAATGAGGTGACCATTTACCTAACGCTTTATTCTTCTTGTCCACGGGCAGATAACTTTCAAACTAAGTCATTAGTAATATTTTACCTTTCACCCTTTTGTTATATGCCTGGCTACTTCCTTTGCCTCATCAGATCTCCAATGCATGCAATTTAACTTCATCCAATTCAACTAACTCATTCATCATCATTTCCCAATATAAAGAAGATGGGATTTCATTTTGTCTTTGAATTGAATCGATTGTAGATGAATTTCCACCGTAAGACCGCATCATGACCAAATGTTAGTTGGAAAGGTGTAGTGTTAAGGCTTTTTAGAGATGTTCTACAGTGCCCAAGATTTGGTCTAAAGTCTTATGCCAATTTCTTTGTTTTTACCAACATGTTTCTTTATCAAACCTATTATTACTTTATCGCTCGACCGACCATTTGTTTCGAGCATAGTATGGTGTCGATGTTAGCAATTTAAACCCCATTTCTTGGGCAAACTCTGCATCTTTCTACCGAAATATAACCGCCTCGTGGTTATGCTCTCTCGCAATCCGAACCTATAGATGATTTGTTTCTGTATGAATTCCATAATAGCCTCTTGATCTACAGCTACTAATGGTATTGCTTCGATCCACTTGGTAAAGTAGTTTATCCCTACCAAGATATATTTCGACCTTTAGATGAAGCAGATTGATTCTATTAAATCTAATGCCCATCCTCTAAAGGGCCATGGTTTAATGATCGAATGCAACTCACTCGTGAGCATGTTGAATTTCTATGTTTATGGCATTCTTCACACCCTTTAGCAAAATCTATACAATCTTTGAGCATCGGGCCAAGACATCCCATATCGAAATAGCAACCATTTCATTTTATGGCCGCTTGATGTGCCCCACATGCCCCATTGTGACTTCTAATGCTAAATATGCTCACTTTCTCCTAAGCATTTAAGTACGCCTGGGTCTTTTTGAACAATTCATTTCATGAGGACATATGATAATGCTCTATATTTTATTTTCCCGTCAACATTTAATGTTGGATTTTTTAAGTATGCTAATGGACTTCGCTAATCAGGTCCGATAAGGTATTTATGGCTAATACTAATCCATCTTTATCACCGCATCCCAATTTAATATTTTATAACCGATGGTACGAGTCTAGTAGCCATAACCCTACCTCTAATTTCCCAAATCCTCCAAGTTTTTGCGAACTTTATAAAGCCAATTGTGCTAAGTCATTTGCTTCTTGATTTTCTATTCGGTATATGTCAATATCCATGTATTCGAATTTTGAGTAGCCTATTAACTATGACAAAGTATGTCATCGATTTTCCTTTATGCATTTATATTCCTTTGTTATCTGCTTGACCACTAACTCGAATCACCTTTGATTTCGACTCTAGTCGCCTCTAATTCCAACAAAACCTCAAGTCCAACAATGAGCGCCAGATTCACCGTTGTTCAAGCAACGAGGACCATCTAACTTATACTTGAATTTTGTTGAAATTCCTTCAGAGAAATTATGAGAACTCCAACACCACCGCCTCTCTGGGTTCCATCAAAGTATAGCTCCAAGGTTGGATTTCGACGTAACCCATGACAGTTTTCACCAATGAATGGTCCACAATGAAATGAATTACTTGACCTTTCATGCTCTTAAAGGCATGAAAGTCAAAGAATATTCGTATTAAAAGCCCATTTACCAACTCGTGCATTATTGGTTTTGAAAGCATGTGTTTGATAACATCGAATGAAACATAAACATCAACAGCTTTATATAATACTTAAGTTTCATACAAGAAAAGTATAAACAAAGACACAACTTTTCTATATTACTATATCTAGTTTCGCATCATTCAACACCCTACTTAAATAATATATGGCTCTTTCGATGCCATTACTATCTTCTTGTACTAACATACTACCTATAGTAAATCAGTATGATATGTACAATCTCATGGGCTTTCCCATGAAGGTGGAGACAAGATAGAGGCGAGAGAGATATCTTTAATCTTGTCAAGGCCTCTTGATGTGCTTGCTCCACTCCAAGGCTTGGCCTTGCTTTAAACGAAGTAGTGAGAGAAAGCTGAGTTTTCCACTTAGATTCGAAATGAACCTTCGAGAAAATTAATCTTCCCCAACAGAGATTGCAACTCCTTTTCGATGTGGGTGCTTTAGTCTCCATAATGGCTTTGGACTTATTCTCGTTGATTTCGATTCCTTTTTGTGAACCACAAAGCCTGTGAAATCTCCACCGCAAAAAATGCACATTTAGGGAGTTCATTTTAAGTTATGTTTCTCATTCTTCGAATGATCGCTCAAATGACAGTGCGGGTCTCGCAGAGATAGATTTGATGACTATATCATCAATATACACCGCATAAATGTCTCAATAAAATCATGAAAATGGAATTCATTGCTCTTTGGTAATTTTCCCCAAAGATTTTTAAACCAAAAGGCATCACTACCCATTCATAGGTGCCTAAGGCTCCTCGGCAACGAAATGTCTGTTTAGCAACATCTTCTTCAAGAATAAAGATCCGTTATAACCGTAGTATCCATCTAGTACTTAGGTATTCGAATCCTCACAGAGAGTCTATTAATTTCGCCATGTGCATAGAGTATCGACTGGGGTTGTGTGATTTAAATCCCAAAGTCTATGCATATTCTCGTGAGAACCATTTTTCTTAATACTGTACTATATTTGCTAACCATTCGACATACCTTTTGGTTTGATGAATTCCATAAAGAACCTTTCGACCTCGCCTTTGATCTTTGTGAGCATCGATGGCGCGAATCTCCGGAGTTTGCTTGATGGGCTTCACATCCTTAATCGAGTCTGTGTCCACTAACTCTCTTCAAACCAGCATTTCACATAATCCCACGAAGCAATCTTGTTTTCTTGAGGACTTGATCACCTCTTGCTTGAAACTCAACAGTTTTGTGCTTATGTAGGTTATTCTTTGTGTTATCATCCCCAATTCACCTCTTCGAGCGGATCCTCGCGCTAACATTTTGGCGCCCGAGTTTGTAGGATCCTTCTCAAGCCCCAGGGTTCTTGTCATATATGGCATCAAGCCTTGATCTATTTCGCTTTCTTCACAAGGTGAATCTTCAACCATTCCCTTCATTTCATTTACTTCAACTATATTATGTATTTCACCTTCTCAAGCCGCTTCCATTCATTCTCACCATATAGGCCAAATCCTTTCAAGAAGCCGAGGACTCACCATGAAAGCAGTTTGTCGAACTCCCACTAAGGGTTGCCTTTTGCTAAGTGTCTTCGACTCTTTTCGCCCCTTAATTATTTTTCCGTCTCAAAGACATGCCATCATGGCGAGGTCATATAGTAGTGTGTCTTGTTTATC